>JAOXJP010200836.1:0-26026 GCA_025762735.1 Platanus orientalis
GGTACATTCATGGCAAGAAGTAAAGCTCTAGAAATATCTAATAATGGTTTTTTCTTTCAGCAACACCATTCTATACTAAAGTGGTAGGATTGGTGGTTTGGTAAAGGATACTATATTGTGAAAGGGAGGTTAAGAAAAAAAAAATCACCACCATTAACTGAACAAAGGATCTCCATCTTCGAGTCATATTTGATGATGTGGCAACCATCCGTTGGATGGACACTCATTACTCACTTTAGAAGCCCAAGGTCAAGCCTAAAACTAGACATTGGAGGGGAGCATGCAGGCCACATTAATTAGGCTTTTATTTTACTGTTTTAGAATGTTTTTAGTAGAGTTTATATTAGGGAAGGGTTCTCTTGTAATAAGGCATAAAGTCATGGGGGGTTAGTTCATATTTAGAGAAGTTTTTGTGTTTTTAAAGAATTTTATAAGTGTGAAGAAAGCTGGTAGGACAACACCTCTTATAGGGTATTTGAGTCCATGCTTAATTAGGATTTAAAGTCTTTTTATATAAGGCACAACTAGAGTTGTAATTATGAGATTTGATTATTTTGGAAAAAAGAATTGGTTTATTTGGAGTCCACACTTTGGACTTCTATTTTCTTCCAAACCTCTCACGATAAGGTGAGTTCCTTTTCTTCTTCTTTATTATTCTTCTTTAATCTTTAATATTTATTCTCTTATTCATCTTCTTTTTCTCCATTCTAATCTTCTTCTTCTAATTCTTGTTTTCTTGATTTCTTTCTTTATTTTCGTTTTCTTTACTTGAATTTTTTTCCGTTTTTCCTTAAACTTAATTAAGAATTGATTTCTTGTAATCTTTTACTTGAAATCTTATTTTTTTAATTGAATTAATTAAATTCTCTCTTATTATTTAATTAAAGATTAAATTCTTGATTTCTCTTAAATTATTTCTATTTTATACTTTTTTTCTTGCTTTCTTGATTTAATCTTATTTTCTATTTTCTTTAATTCAAGAATTGCTTTCTTATTATAATTAATTACATTCTTCAATTCTTTAATTACTTACATTCAATTTTCTTCCCTTCTTGAATTCAAGATTTGAGTTCTTGTCTTTCTTTAATTTGTTTTTTGCCTTCTCTCATCATATATTTCTTGTAGGAGACTAATTCTTAGGTATCCTACATCATTTGGTCTCAACCATCTTGTGGAAAGACTGAAATTTTGGGAATACATCACTTTTGGATTTCAACAATTAAACCCACGTGGTTCGAGATTAATCATCAAAAGGTAATAAAGTATATAAATCCAAACAAAGAAACAATGGGAGCTGGTCCCTATACATCTGAATGAAGTCAATGAACTACTAAAAAATGTGAAGTACCACAACTAGAACTGACAGGATAAGAGACTCGACAATGGTTGACGTACTCACGTGTCTCACACTAATGATTACAAATGAATGAGGAGAACAAGTTGGGAAAAAGTCTCTTCAGCAGAGAAGAGAACAATTGGCCAAATCTGCTATGTCACTGAAACAACTGAGCTTATTGGTCAACAATAGAATCATGACATAAGGATAATGCGTGTTGGGTTGCTGCTGCAATTGTATGAGAAGCACTGTCAAGAATGAAAAGCCCTTGAGCCTCATGGCCTCTACAATCCCCAGCTTCATCTCTAAATCCTAAAAAACACAATGAGATGAGAAAAAAAGTAAAACTGCAATTCAAGGTCTTAGTGAGGCAACTAATAGATAACAAGTTCAAGGGGAAGTTCAACATGAAGCACAAAAGAAAGGAGCATGGATGGTGAAGCCAACACTGAACCTTTACCAGCAACTAAGGAGTAAGATCCATCTGCTACTCAAACTTTTTCTTGCCCGGAACCGACATGATATGAGGAGAACAATGAAGTCATGCCAATCATATGATTTGACGCTCCCAAGTCATTAATCCAAGATGGACTGGGCATGGTACTATGAGAGTAACTAGAACAAGTAGAGGGATTCCCTCCAACCTGTGCCACAAGACTCCATAGAGACTCCATCTTCTTGCGAAGGATGTTTAACATGTGAAATGTCACCTCAACGCTAAGGCTCTTCAAACAACAAGACTTCAAGGCAATTCCACAAGCTGGTCCAGCCTAAGTAGGCCTCAACCAGCCTCTTACACTGCTTCACAAACTAATGACCAACACAAGGACTGTACAGTCCTATTCTGCAACAACTTAGAAAGACTCAATTTTCAAATCTTCCAAAAAAGTAAACAATTACATCGCATTAATTTCTACTCAGCTACAGGGAAATGCATTGAATCAAACGAAAGGCTACACAGTTCTCTTTATCTGCAGAGAGATGTTAGGACTCTTAACTTCTCAAAAGAATCCCCACACTCACCCCGTCTTTAAACTCCAGATGAAGCTTGATACAGCACTTGACAACCTATCAGGCTATCACAGAGCACCACAGTTTATCACAACATATAGTAGAAGATCACAACTTCAGAATACCAGTCACAGTTCTTGTACAACCCAATCTTAATGAGGTTCAGAAAACAGTGTTGTTCACAAGCTAGGCTTCAGCCAACTTTTGAGAAGATACTTCTGTTAAAAAATAGACTTAATATGCCACTGATACACCTTGACAAACAGATAGGGGACAAGACTACACAGTCCACAAATACAAGCTTCTAAGGTTAACGAAAAACAGTACCTGTACACAAGATACAAACTAATCAATCTGTAAAACAGTGTCACAACTACAAATGCTCACAATCCATAGGGATTCAACTCAGATGGCGGCAGAATATATAATAGTTGATTGAGATCACCATAACAGGTCGATTTCACTCACAACATCAACCCAGAAATTCAGAAACTATTGCTGGGCGGGAACATTGATGATGAAAAAGTATCACCAAAGCTTTGATTCTTCTCCAAATCCACTGAAATTTGATCTAACAGATCCCTAATTAGATAAGGGACCTAGATCAAGTAACCAATCGCTTAAAAAAACTTCAACATGCTCACATCACTTGATTTTCTTAAATCTGAGATTTCGAATAGTCCAAGGAAAAACCTCTCTAAAACATGTTTCCATCTTGCAAAAAATTCTGAAAAAAAATGTCCACAATCACCTTAATTCATTACCTACCAGGATCTATGATCCACCCGTTATGTCAATGTAACGGTCCATATTGCCACGATCATATTTTTCTCTCTATAAAACCGTGTGGTGCCCCGACCATCAACTAACCAAGGCCAACCTAAATTCCATTTGAGTCATCTGACCAACCAATATGCCTCTCATGCATTGACAAGGAAGTTGCTCACCAAAAGTACTGAAGTGTCAACAAGTTCCTTCATTGCGTCCCCATGATACTCGTTTGACTCATAGGGTCCCTCACGTCATTGTTGCCCACTAGCCATTTCTAAACCATACTAAGCCAAGCACATGACTAGTCAACCATTTTGGCACACATACCGTGCCATCGAAGCACCTCAAACGACCACAGAGCTTCTCGTAGCCCCTCCATGTAACAGTTAAGGCCCAACACACCTACAACACATCCTCGAACCGCTACCTAAGACATTAAGTTCACTGACGCATATGACACCCAGTGTAGGCACCATAGTGTTCCTTGCAAGCGGCGCTCCATGCCTTGCCTTGCTACCAAAGTAGCCGTCCTATGCCAAGCCAAGATTTTACCCAGCACTAGGATAAGGCACACCCGAGTACATAGGCCACAAGATAGCCTACTCAGTCCACACTAAGCCACCACTATTGTACAACATATGCTAGTGTGTGCACATGTGCTAACCTCAAACCTAACCCCAATGTGCAATATCGCCCATGCCTAGGGCCCCAAGCACTATCCCAAGGAGGAACCCATCCCCAAGGTAACTCTAAATAACCCCTCCAAGAAGCCTAGAGCTGCCCTCAACCACTGTCGGGGGAGTGTTGTTGCAATTTATACTCATACAGGTCAGGAGCATGTCGCATGGCATACCATCCATCGTGCTACCCATGCTTCTTGCTATGCCACCTTGCCCATGGCTGTAGTGCCCATGCACACGCCAAAAGATGCCTATGACAGTACGGCCTACTGATGTCAAGCGTCAGGTGCAATGATAAAGCTTCCCTTTGTGTTATTCTAGTGGTGTTGTACTCTAATACCAAGTTGAAACTGTGTAGTAGGTTTTGGAAGGAGCAGATGAACGGGAAAAAGAAAAATAAGATGAAGAAGAAAAGAAAGAAAAGGAAAAGGATTTAGGGGAAAATGTAGGAGTCTTAAATACTCCCACACTCTTATTATTTATGTATACACCTCATACATATGATAAGCACCACTTACCTCCACTACACCACTCTAAATCTATGGGCAACATCCTTTTGATAAAACCAAGATAACAAATATGGTCACTCTAGAACTGCAACATACATGGTGCAAATCTGGAGGGTGCAATCATTTAAAGAGTCAGAAAATGTGAGGGTGCAATCATTTAAAGAATTTGCAAAGGAGATATCTTTGTCCACGAATCAACTCAATTGGAATTTTAACCATTTAATATATTACATTCTTTAACATAGAAAATAAAAATATGTCAGAACAATCCTCAAGAAATTACAAGACCAGAATAGTTAAAGTCATCTAAGCTTTCATTATTATTGGAAGCCCAAAAAAAACTGCGGCAGCTATGAAGAGAGCTTCATATACAAGCCATGAACTGAAAAGTGCATAGAACATTAAAGTTAATAAAAATATATGTAGCATGATTGCTCTCCAATTAAGAAAAGCAGGAAGAGAAAAATAATCATGATGAAGTTCAGTGGAAAGAGGCTTTTTGAGGAAATACACACAAAAAAATAGCAAATTTGGACAGTCCTAATGGTGAAACACACCTGTAATGCACAAAACACAACCACCTAGAGCTGACCATGCCTTTCCACTGTTCCTCTTGAAGAAATAATAGATGTAAGCCGGATTGAATGCCTTTAAAACAGTTATATCATACTTCAATAGGTTGTATATTCCAATGGCTCCCAGACAAAAGAACCATAGAGCGAGTACAGGAGCAAACATGAAACCGACTTTGCTAGTCCCAAACCTCTGTATGCTGAACAATCCAATGAGGATTACAATAGAGAGCATAACCACAGCATCTGTAAACAAAAGAGTTCAAATCAATCAAATCATTGATCCATAACATCCCACCATGAGTGTTAGTCTATCAAATCTCTATAATTTTGTTGAAGTTTATTAATTCATGTATCTCCTAAGTCCTAACACCTTAAGGTTTTGGGAGAGTTGGTTAATCCACTGTCAATATGGTATCAGAGCAGGTTTGGTTGCAAGTTCGAATCCAGGTGAAAGTATTTTCCTAGATAGTGTTGTGCGAGTGTGTACGCGTTGTGTGGACTCATGCCTAGCTCCCCAAGTGTGTTCCCAGGAGAGGGGGTGTTGGAGTTTATTAATTTGTGTATCTCCTAACACCTTAAGGTTTTGGGAGAGTTGGTTAGTTTAATATCAACAAATTTGATAATTATGGTCCATAGCCAAAAATTGCAACAATTGGACAACCCTAACCGTTTGTGGAAACTTCTCAAGGAATGCTGCATATATTTGTAGACTGTTGAAAATCAAGTGATTTTTATTTTTTTGATAAGAAAAAATTCATTAAGAAAGGGGATAAGGCATTCCCAGAAGCCAAAAAACACAGCAAGTGATTTGACTTGCTTCAACTTTTGGCTGCAAGTCCGCCACCCGTATAAGTACATCATTTCAGTCAGATCAATGGGCATGTCTAATGTCCACAGTAGATGGCAGTGGACCACCATCCTTCACCATTTGACTCACTATGTTATATTTCCTCCATAAAAAAAACAAATAAATAACCTCCATAAATACAGAAAATATATAAATGAGCATAAAGTAAAGGCTATAAGTTACATTAGGGGTAAATACTTAAGTCTTACATTCTAGAAGAAAGAATAAGTTTACTCACTTGTGTCAAATCCTGGAATTTCTCCCTGCAGGCCACTGACGGCAGACATTACTGCATTGAAAGAGAACAATAATTAGACATATTCATGAGATTCGGGCAAGTTCCCTAGCAAGGACAATCTATCCATTTCCAAGAAGCTGGTACACATAATGACACACACCAACACCCTTATCATACTGTTATGACTTTTGGAAAGCAAAACAAATATTTATTTTGCACACCAAACCTCTAATCATATACACCAATTTTTTAATAATATGATAAGGAATATTGGTCTCTTTGTCTTTTTATACATATTATGCTGGATACATGAACTCCACATAGACTCATTGATTTTTTTATATGATTTCTTTGCTAAATTATCCCTGATATTGTTTATATAACTACTAAACATACAAGGAACCTGGAACCCACATAAGATAGATACAGTTTACAGATATAAGTAGGGTAGCTTATCTTTTGAGTTTTTCAAACTTTCTTCTATCTCAGCATTAAATCTAATTCTCCCCAAAAAAAAGTTCCACTAAACCATTTCAGACTTTCTTCTATCTTTTGAGTTCATGTTGTATCTGTTTCACGTCAAAACTCAGGGTTTCCTGGGAAATTATACTTTTTTCCTCAGGAAACCCTACTTTTCTGTTGTCTGTTGCATGGGGATACCGCCAAGGAAAACCACCTTGGGTATTGCATTTTTCCCATCCTTTGTTGAGTTCTCCTATATTTAGTGTTATGTTAACCTATTCCAACCATTTTAGTTGGCTTCAACAGTCGTCCTCAAGCACGTGAAACTGTCATCTTCAACCTCAATGGGTAAGTGAAACTACCTTGCTTCCATTATTTTTTCGTTTGGTTTGGAAGCTAGGGTTTCTACAAGGAGGGTATTGTTTTCATTTGGTTTTTTCTGTTTGTTGATTTGGTTGATCTACAAGGCAGCAAGCTATGTATGGATCCTGCATCATTTTCCAAGGGGGACTTTTTTTGTTTTTGTTGATTTGGTTGATCTAGGGTATTTCGTTTTTTGTTGGGTTTTTTTTTCATGCTGTATGATACCTGCAGCGACATCTGGGCATTATCCGATGAATACCAACGTGTTTTTGGTCCTTCTTTGTGTGTTCTATGTCTCAAATATCAGACTTTTACCATTGGGTCCCACTTGCAAGCTGCAAAGACATACTTGCAGCACAAGACCGATCTAACATTCACAATTGATAAGTAAAGCAAGAAATCAGGAATTCAACAAACTATCACGAACTAGAAAGCACAGACACTGACATGGGACACGGGTAAGATACGATATGGATACAACGACACGACAATTCTTGAAAAACTAGGATACGATACTGAAATTAATTAATTAATATTTTTAGCTATATTTTATGTTTAAAAAATAAATAACATGCATCAAAATGTTTGAAAATGTATCTAAAACTAATTTAAAATAATAATACATAGCAAAGAAGCATATTCATACCCATACAATGATAATTTAGTCTTGAGAGTACAAAGTACTAAGAGTTCAAAAAAAGTACAACGAAAATGAAAAAGAAAACTAAGAAAAGAGAGAACCATGTGCTACGTTTCTCCATGGACTCTATCCCTCTCATTTTGTTCTTTTTCTTCGTTCTTCTTCTTCTTCTCTTCCTTCTCATCTTTTCCTCTTCTTTCATTTTCTCTTTCTCAGGGTTGGAGTCATTGGTTTTACAACCTAACATCTCTCCCGTTTCATTCTTATTTCTTTTCTTATTTGTATTTACTATAATACCCTTTTTAGGTATTTCTTAAAAATACCCCCATTCTTCAAGCTATTTTATCAAACTATCTAGAATGTTGTGTCCTGAACGTGTCCAACAAAAATTTGTTCTCCGACATGCCACAAATACATGCAGAGGTATTCTCAAAGTGTCGGTATCCGATATGTATCGGACACAGACACGCTGAGAATTTTGGATTGTCCGTGCTTCCTAGATCACGAACAATTCCTTTACATCTAAGCCCCATTCTCCCAACTCTTCTTTCTAAGTCCTATACTCCTATGAAAATGAAAGTTGTTTGCATCATTTTTTTTCTTACTGAAAAACTATTTGAAGGTCATTTTTAGTGAGATAGGAATTTGTGTTGCCAACTTAGTGTCGTGTCTTGAGCTCTTACAATGGCATATATTTGTAGTTAATTTTAATAATAATAGCATATATTATCAAGGGAATGCCGTTATTGGTATTTTAACTTATAATCCACCTCAATTTGATTAGTATTTAGAAATTGTGGATTTTTTGTATACTGTGGTCCAATATGTTTCCTCTGAAGCCACTATGGCTGATGGGAAAAGGTACAATAATAACTCTAAAGCTATGTAATGTACACTTCCTAAGTTAAAATGGGTCTAAACATTATTTCATACAAGGACGATTGAAGCAGACTCATTTTAAGTATGAGGACATGAAGAGCATTTATCTATAACTAAGTCGGCTCAATCAGTATAAGCTTTAACTTTGAGATGCCCATGAAAATAATAAAAGACTCATTTCCCATAACAGATCTTTAGATATCTAAGAATCCAATATGTAGCCTCCATGTGAGCAAGAGTAGGAGAATGCATGAATTGCCTGACAATATAGACAATGTCAGGTCTAATCAAGGACAAGTATATCAGATGTCCTACAAGCCGTTGATACTTTCATCCATCAATAACTCTTCCCTCTTGGTTATCTTTGAGCCTATGATTTGGATCTATGGTAGTTGGTTTATACCCTAACATTCCAGACTCTTTCAAGCAATCAAGTACATACTTCGCTAAAATAGAAAAATGTCTTTTTTCGACCATGTAACTTTAATATCCATAAAAGGACATATGGTCCAGGCGCGAGTTCCAAACCTACCAGAGGATGCGCAAGAGAGTTGGACCCCTACTTTGGTTCCAGTAAAGGGAACCTACATGTTAGAGAGTCATTTATTTTATTAGTGTCTCTTGTTGGGTGGGACACATATTTGTGAGGGTAGTTTAGTCTTTAGTTATTTACTTGGGTTTTTTTGTTATTACTTGTAGTTGGAGGGTACTTTTGGCATGAGACATTAGCTATAAGGAGGGTTTTGTCTTATTTCCACTTCTTCTAATTAGACCTAGCCGTGGGGGTCTATTTATGCCTCCCACAACTTGGTCTCTAGTTATGAAATATTATATGGTTTTTTTATCTCAACGACTGCTCCTTCTTCTTTGTGCTTGCCGTATGAAGACTCAAAACCCTAAAATGAGACTAGGCCCCCACCTAGTTTAACACTGGTGGTGGAGGTCACTCCCTCCCCTTGGGTTAAAAGTCTTCTTCATCTCTTTCTTTTGCATTTTTATATTTTCTTTACCTAAATTTTCTGTGCGGAAACTATAGCAACTACACAAGAATCATCACCAAGCTCCACGTACCATAGTTTTGCTTGATTCAACACATCCAGGAGATTCTATCGGGTCAAGCAACACCTATTGTAGCAAATCCCAGTTGCACCTTGCTGTTTTGAACCAGATCTGTGGAGACATATCAGTACTAGGCATGATTGGACCTAAAAACTCACTTAGAGAAGATCACCCACCATATCCTCACTATTATAGCTTTGATAGTTTCGATTTTTCTAGAGTGTAGCATATCCCTGGGGGACCCGACAGCCCAGCCCAACTACCAAAATCTTTTTCAAATCGAAACCCAAGTATGAGTCATTTAGGGGCTGGCGGTACCCCTGTTATGGGGATCAGATTTTTCCTGCTTCTACTACAGCCTGGCTCTTTGGTTTCTTTGGTAGGAATCTTCATGGACAGCATATAAGGGACCTCAAGGATCTCTCTCACAACAGAAGTTGATCCCAGGAATGTGATATTTACCCTCTTTTCAAATTCCTAAAGGTAGCAATTTAGGTGGTTGTGTGGTACATGCTAGGGGCTGACTATATTAATTTCCTCAGCATATCCACACTTGTTTAACCTTATTTTGTTGACATTGATCATGTTGAAAACATGCCATTAATCTGCCCTTAATCTTCCCATGTAGCTCCCTAATCATCTTTGATGTTTTCCTTATTAACCAACATATCTTGACCACTTTTGAGCCACTTTTAATACACTTTTTAGCATCAGATTTTCTAGACAGCAATCTTAATATTTTTATTCCCTAAATTAGTTAAATAATTTAAACTATTGCTTAGGTCTTTATTTGTTTATTGTTTTGTAAACTCTAATTCCTCTAATGCATGATGAACATAACTCAAGAACTACCTGAATTGGCATATGAATGGTATAAGTAGGAATCTAGTTTATGTTGCTTATTTCTTTAGTGGTTTTATGTTTATCTCCTATGCACACACCTCACTATCCTAAATACATGTTGCATCAGACTTCCTCTTCAAGTTCACCATGAAAGAATGTATTTTTCACATCAAATTAATACAAAGGCCAATTTTTGGAAATAGCTAGAGAAATTAGTACTCTTATTGAGTTCATCTTGGCAGCTAGCGCAAAAGTTTCTTGGTAGTCTATTTCATACGTCTGTGCATATCCCTTAGCTATAAGCCTTGCCTTGTATGTTTTAATTGTACCATCAACTCGATACTTAATAGTATATACCCACTTATCCATTTTATGAAGAAGATCAAATCATTTTTCATACAATGTTCTTCTCAAGTGCACTCATCTCTTCCTCCATTACAGCATTTCATTGAGGTTAAGAAAGAGCCTTTGATACACAGTAAGGTACAGACACAAAAGAAAACACAGGAACAACTACGAAAGGATGGTGACAAATGAAAATATGAGACAAATTTAGAAATAGGGTGTTGGGTACATGATCTCACACATTTACGAATAGCAATACGAAAATCTGTATCACTCACAGAAAAATCTTAAAGAGGGACAAAGTGATATAGCATCACTTGCATGGTTAGACCGGTGGTATCCATTGTGGAAGCCTAAGCCCAATAAAAATGGGCCTAGAAAGTTCAAGCCATGGGGACACATTTTTATGGGTTTATTTTATGTAATAAGGCCTTTTATGCCAAATTTTAATAGGTTCGGTGTTTGGGGTATTCTTTTATATTAAGGTTTTAAAACAAGGTAGGTTGGGAGTGTGTTATTCTCTTTAGTCAAAGAGTAAGGACCACATGGGCTGGTCGATAGCTTTGTGTTTCTATGTTTTTATCATGTTTAGTTATTAGAAGGTAGTGCTAGGGGGGCCCTTTGTAAGGGGTCCAAAGTTTCCATTTTTGGAAACTTCTAAAACTAAACTTTTAGAGTAAAGAGGGGAACTCAATATGTAATGGCATTGAAGAAAATTTTTTAAGTAAAACTTGGGTTTTGGTATTCCCATGAGTGGGTGTCTCTCTTTCTCTATCTCTCTCTCCTCTCCTTGTCTCACACTGTCTCTTCCCTCTTCTTTCTAATTGATGCGGAACAAGATGGAAAACAGTAGCAAATAATAAAATAATAATTCAGGAAATAAAATATTGAATTTTCAGACCTTGGGCAAACCTATAATTTTATAGATTTAGAGTGAAATTACAAAAATACCCCTAGCATGTGTTAGAAAAAATTTGAATTTTCCTAGATCAGTACAGTAATTGTCCAAGAGTTTATAGCTAAAATTTCAAGTAATTTGGGCAAGTCTAGCAAGGTCAAATTTAAGAATTTCAAAAGTTCCGAGGTATTTTAATGGAGGTTTAACAGAAAGGGCAGAGAATCTTTTCAAGTTAAAGATGGAAGAGGGGAATCTGAGGGAACGTTGAGGGCTTTTGTAGAGGACTTTAAGGGGAACAAAACCCTCAAAGAAAATCAAAAGAAAAGGAACCCTATGTAGGGGTGATTTGGCTGTTTATAAAACTCAGAAAAGTTTGATCCAAAATTAATATTAAGACCCAAGAAAGAAAGTATAGAACCATTGATTTAAATAGAAAACAACAGGGGAATTTTCGGAATTAAATATGGAATAAAACAAGGCAAGATACCTGTAAGAAATCAGACCCAATTCCTTTCAATGGCTGCACACGATTTGAGCAATAGAAGCAATTTCATTTTCTGCAGGGTTCTGAACTTCCGATTTGATTTGCCGCCCACTATTATGAGTTGAATAGTTGATGATGGTGATGTAAAGACTAAGAAGGATGATGGTAGATGGAGGAAAATTAGGAGGAGATAGAATTAGTAGAGGATTGAGGAAGAAGACGATGGAAGATGTAAGAGTGAAGTGGGTTTTCACAAAGGGAAAGGAGAGGTTGTCATGGGGTTAGAGAAAAGAGGAGAGAGAAAGAAGGGGGAAAGGAAGACTTGGTCCACAAACCATTTTGGGGTGAATAATTCAATATAATTGTATTAATCTTCTATATGAAATAAGGGAGTGGGGGTGCATATTAATAGGCTACAATATTATACCAATTAGAAGTTTATAAATTTAGAAACTATCTAATCTCTTAGTACTTGGACCCCAAGTTATACTAAACCTAAGGCATCCTAAAAACTATCAAAATAAAGAGGAAAGAGGGGCTAATGTACAACCTTATAGACCCCACAGGTTGACAAAAAAAATCCCTAAACTAACCTTAGTCCATTGGACCTTGTTACATGGACATACCCCCAAACTAAAAAACATAATAAAATGGCTCAAACAGCCTTATTACATGAAAAACACTTTAAAAAAAGTCTCCCCCCTGTGTGACATCTCTAAGGCTTCTTATTTTGGGTTTGGGTCTCCATAAGAGGTACCTATGATTCATCTAAGTCAATGATGTTGCATCAACTCTCCGCTCTCTTAGAAAACTCAACCCCGTTGAGTTTAGGAGGAGGGTCAAGGATTCATCTATCACCATATGGTACAAGTTGCAATAAGAAAGACCTTGTCGTCATCTTTTGAGCTTCAAGGGAGGAGAATCCTAGTTGGAAACCATCTTCATCATTTTGTTGTGGTACTTGAAAGTGTAATTGTTGTTGTAACCACAATGTTGCGCTTTCTTGTCGAATAGCCATGGTCTCCTAAGAAGAATGTAACACACTTTTAAAATTTGCGCTTTCTAGCTACAAATTTTACCATTTCATTTTTTTCAATGCTCCTACTACGCTACTAACATATAATTACAGGTGATGATGCTTTGTTACAGCTACAAGTCTATCCAAATCAAATTCCACACTAACAAAGCAATTTCTTGTTTTCTCTAAAATATTCCTCTATCCCTCAAAGGCATGCTTTGGGTATTTTTCCCCAGACCTATGAAAGTGCAACAATATTCCAAACATGGATGAAACGTGCAACCCAAACAACAAACATGTTTTTGGGTGGACATCTATTGGCACGGACTAAATCTCCGAGTAAGATGTTCTGCGAAGCAACTGATCACCTTTTAAATAAAATAGTGATTCGATGTGCATTTAATGCACATGCAAATGAATCACGATGAAGCTAACAAGTGACATTAGCAACGACACATGGCAAAGCAATTCGCACAAGTAGGAAAATTATACATGTGAGTAGAGATTCTCAACAAACTACGTCATAGCATAAATCTCGATCCACACGAGTAGAGGCCCAAAAAGTGACATGTGGCATGCTACTCGCCCGAGTGAGATTTTCACCAATACTTTCAAAGCATCATCCGACAGCTAACAGTGGGAAAAAGTGCAATATAGAGACCACAAGACACATGTCAACCCCACAGGAAAAGCTACTTGTGTGAGTAGAAATTGATTCATGCAGATAGAAGTTTTATGCAGAATGTGAATGACAGATACAGTGACACATGTCATTTACAAAATGATACATGTCCAAGACTCCAAGGATGTTCCAAAAGAAGCAAAGTCCAATTCAAACACTCCAGCTCTTCAAAATACCAGAATTTGTGGATACAAATAAGGATCATAAGTGTAGGATAGAATCCATCACTTGAAACCTACCCAGAATCAAGTTCCAGCAACAAACAAGACCCTCCAAGTTCTACTCATAGAGCAAGAATGAGGGGATACAGATGAAATAAGCTACTTGTGTCATAGGAGAAGCTTTATAGGTTTTGGATATACCACAAGTAGTTATAGATAAGGGTTAACAGTTAACACCCTAAAGACCAGGAAAAGAAGGTGAAAACTCCTAGAAGGACTGTGCCACCTCAATACTTTCTGATATATTAAGAAACCATATAGCATGAAAAGGATCTTTTGATCTTTTGACTCTCCTACAATCTCCTCTTCAAAGTTTGAAGACTCCTGCAAGTAACTTGTTAAAGGAATTCCAACAAGTAGAAATGAAATGGCTTTGTCAATGTGATATAGGCCTTGTACAGACGTTTGCTCTGCATACGATCACATCAAGATTACCATCTTTCTTTCTTTTGATCTTGTATATGTAATATCAACACAGCAATGAAATGACAGCATACATTTTCCAAATTCCATTGGATTAGTGCCCAAGTACAGCCTTAATCAAAGGTCTTCTCCTTCCCTTATATGGAAGGAGATGTAAGTAACATATTCAGAGATCTGAATCCGGGGAAGTAGAACCCCCCCATAAAAAATAATAAACCATTACACATCTGAATCAGTAATTTGTAGCGCATTCTATGCAATGAAATTTGATGTGAACAACGTCTATGTAGAATAGACTTGTAACCATGATCAAAAACCAAATCTGTAAATATTTATTTGGATACCTTATATATGAAAAACTTACTAAAGTATTATATATACTACACACACACACACACACACACAATATGTTGGAGCCTATGGTGTAAATGAAATATAGTTTATGAGTATTATTTCAAGCCATTGTACAAGCTGCCAGGAGAGAAGAAAACCATTTTATCTCTTGGTCATCAATTTGTAAGGAATTTGGTAGGATTCAACCAATGGACTTAAAATGAGATGGAACTTGGTCCAACCAATGGACATGAGACAAGATGGAACTTTGTAATCATCAGCCCCTAAGGGTCTATGTGTGTTGCTTCTTCAGTCTTTTGCATAGCTTTCTGCTTTGCATACAGTATCCTTAAGTAGCCTTGTATAGTGGGGCAACTTTCCTTTGGAGCAGTTCACCCCTCTTCATTTGGAAAATTCCATATTTATCAACAAACACTACACCCCGCAAGATACACATTGTTCACCCATTCCCTAATCTTAAACATTCAATCAGTGAAAACCTCATACTTGGGGCATAGCCCAAAACTAGACCCAGCATTAACCAATAACCATACATATGGACGAAATCCTTTTTCACTGAATGTACATATTGGCATAAATTGTCAATGTTTTAGCCCTTGTGCAGATGGTTAAGATCTCCAACTTTGTATATGCCCATCCAATAGGTGATTAGGTCCAAAAAGATTCAGTGTGGCCATGTATAAATTACCAAGCATGGTACACATCATCCTCACTGCTCTTGGAAAATAGTAGTATTTCATCATCATTTGTTCCAAATAAGAAGAGCTAGCCCCAAGCTCATGTGAGATCATGGTGTCACACAGCCACTTGGTGAATTGGTGTTTGACATGTAAATTCCATAATTGTGGAACATCATGTGTGAGTTGGCACATTGTGCTGGTGCTTCTCTATTTCAAATTAATTGTATAGCATGCAAGCAGTCGTTTTTGTTGTTATCCACCAAGCCACAGCCTAGATCCATGTCTGACACTGACAAGCATCCATATCCATTATTTTTACTATTATTAAGAGAGCACACCAAGTGATTCATGTAGATTGGGTTTCTGAAGCTGGACAAGCTTTTCAGGTTTCCTTAATTACCCTTTCTACAAAAAATGAAAATACCCTAGAGATAAATACAGATGTAGAAAGTAAAAATAGGTAGATAATAACTACCATACGTTTGGTAGGGGTGTAGATGTTGCATAAGAAACTCTCCTCTGCTATATATCAAGAAAGAAAAATAAGAAAGTATCAATGTACCTGACATTGCTGGAGTTAAAATACCATCCCCTATTATCATGGAAGTCCCCATCAGAACCAAAAGCAATAGAAGGGTTTTCAAGGAGGATCTCCTTTCTAACCTCTCTTTTATCCTTAATGCCCTTTCCAACTCTGGAGTAGGCAGTTTGAGCCTAAAACTAGAGATTTGTTCATCAGCCTGCTGCCTATTCGGCAGTAGATTAACTTTTGCATACCTGCAAATCAATGAATATAGTGCAAATGTGCCTCCTGCAATAGCAATCACCACTTGTTTAACAAATATTGGTCCAACATATGGCTGCTCTAAATTTCTTCACATTTTTTTAGACAGTCATATAAAAGGAAAGCCTCGTTCAAGTAACAAAATTTGTACCTTCCCCGTTATCATTAGCTTTGAGCACTATAAAAATGTACTTTGCAAAAGGAAGGAGAGCAATTGTGTACATCACTAGTGATAAAGCTCCCAAGACATCAACATCGGACTTTATTGGAACCTTGGTGAAAACATCAGCGAAGACATATAAGGGACTGGTGCCCATGTCACCATAGACTACACCAAGTGTTTGGAATGCCATAGCAAGAGTGGGCCAAATGGATAGATCCTGAGATATTGAACATATAAACTTAGTAAAAAGGGCTAGTAAGGGTTCCTAACATTCTAATCCTTAAAAGACATGTAACATGCAAGAAGGATACAGATTAATACTTGTCCCTACAGGTGGGAGAGCACATATAACCCTGATTTACTTGAGATGGATTCTTATATGAACTGAATGTTTCATTACATATTAATTTGCACATGACAGAGTTTTCACCATTATGTTCCTAGAACTACATAGTGAGACATAGAAATGTGGCAGTGCCAAAGGTAGGAAAGAGATCAGACATTGTAACCTGGGCAAACCTGTTGAAGCATGTCCAACATGTGAAACGTGCTTTAAATAAAAAATGGCATTCTATATATATATATATATTCCCTTGCGATCAAATGCATTGCCATTACATCATTTAAATGGTATATAAATTATAAACATGTCAATGGTTTATAAGTACACCTAGAAGACATAGCACAAGGACAGTCGAGAAAAACCACCATTACATTCCAGGAACAAATCTTCTGTCCAGGATTTGGTGTCCACGATGGTGACTTGGACACCAGGGATGACACATAGAACAAAATGGGTGGGAATTTAAAATTTCGGCTAACTCCCACCTATTTTGTTCCACGTGTCGTTCCCTGGTGTCCAAGACACCATCCTGAACACCAAATCCTGGACAGAACATTCTCCTCATTACATTCCCTGTGGATGCATATTAAATGTCACAAACCAAATTTTAAAAATCAATACTGACATGTACCGGTCACTGGTTGAGATGACACACTACACATTGACATAACAAAAATAGAAAGGAAAGAGGATATGCACATATAAGGGTCAACACACATCAATATGTGATTGAAACACCTCGATAAGGGTTCCTACACCCTTCACATAGACAGAAAAGTTGAGCATAAGCTCTTTCTTTCAGACCTCTAATCCTTCTCAACAAGGACAAGCAATCTGATGGTCAAGAGAGAAAGAGGGAAGCATATATAATTGACTAATTTCACATTCATCTTTAGACTAAATTTTCAGTCTTTCTCTTTTTTGACCTTTCATTCATTTTACATTCCACAATGGTATCAAGAAGCTTCTTCTCCCTTACACAATGGGTGATGATTGTCACCCAAAAAAAAAGGTATGCACAACCCTCAAAATAGTTGGCTCTCCCTTATCCTGTGAATTATTTCCCCATAAAAATGTGAATACTCATGATATGCTCCAAAGAAGAAGGGGAAAGGACATTCCACCTCAAATCTGCATGATATGCAATTTGCAAAGAGGATAAGGAATTTGCTGACTGTCTATTTTGCCATTATGAGATGGCCTCTTCCATTTGTTTACAATTGCTCATGCCTTTCAGCATCTCTTGGGTACTCCCATTATCATGGTGTTGTTTATGTAGTGGAATTTTAGGTTTGGTGAGCAGGGAAGACTTCTTAAAAAGAGATCTTTTTTGGCTCCTGTTTTGGAAATCTGGGATGAAAGGAATAGAAGAACTTTTGAATATAATTCCATAATCTTTGAGGTTACTGAAAAATCAAGGTAACGGTTTCTTTTTGGGATCCCTCCTCCAAGGTGTTCATAAGGATTTATACAAATGTTATACAAGAGATTGAGGTTGGATGATGAGGTCTTCCCTTCCACTTCTTCTCGTAATGAAGATTTGGTCCCAATCCCCCCTCCCCCCCCCACCCCATCTCACCCCACTGAAAAAAAAATCGGTGTGATTAAATTCGAATGTTTCTTCTAATGTAAACAGGGTCCATCCTTCCAGGGTTAGTGCCATTGGGAGACACAATGAGTGTCATATTATTAATGTTTTCTCATATCCCTTTGGCAACAGAGGCCTTGGCTGAAGAGCATAAGACCTTTAGAAACACTTTGGTTGAACCAATGAGGAGTGATATGGTGTAAGTTGAAGACCAAAGGGGACAAATGATAGAGGGTGCGAGAAAAGTACTCTGGACTTTAAAAAAAAAAAATCCTCCTAGAGGTGAGGTGCAGTTATATTCCAATGTTTCTTCCCAAGCATTCCTCCAGGAGCAGTGGCATTTGGGGACACGATGAACATCATACTATTTATGTTTTCTCATATCCAATTAGCAATGGAGGCCTTGGCTCTTCTTGAAGGGCTTAAGACCTTAAAATCTCTAAAACACTTTTGTTGCACCAATGAGGAGTGATATGGTGCAAATTGAAGACTCAAAAAGGACAAGTGAAAGACCAACAGGGACAATGGTGGAGGTAGAGAGAAAAAGTCCTAAGGATATACAGAGGATATGGCCCTAGATAGAATGGAATAGCAGAAAAGGATTTGTACAGCCGGCCCCAAGTAGTTGGGATAAAGTTTTCTTGACTTGAGCTACTTGAACCCAAAAAATGCTTTAAGATGGGCTTTGAGTAAGAAAAACAAACCTTCAGGACCCTCCCATTCCATTAGAGAAATCCAAGAAGTGGTTACTCACATGAACATTTCATTCTCCTGGGTGCCATATGAGGCAAATAATTTGTCAAACCTTCTTGTTAAGGTTGGCATGTTTTGGATGGAAATGTACTGAGGTGTTAATCTTTCAGAATAGGCAGGGGAAAAAATAAGACCATTGCAATTTACTAATAGCCTGTTTGGCAGCCAACTGTAATGTAATCATTTCATTTGAGTTTCTCAAGGCATTTGTAGCCATGAGATGATGGTTTGTAATGACCTAATTCAATTTTATACAGATTTGTTAACTACAATTAGAAATGAAGTCATCTTAGGTTTTTCTATAAAATGAAATGACTTGTATCATCAAGCACAAATTGCTGTAAATCTGAATGGGTTGATTACAAACCATCTCGTTGTGGCTACAAAAGCCTTGAGAAACTCAAATGAAATGATTTCATTATGGGTGGCTGCCAAACACAGCCTTGATTGGTGTGCATTTGTGGCCCTCCATCTTGTGGGCTTTCGCTTGAGCTGGGATTCATTTGCGAAGGAGATTATACCTCAGTTATCAGCACCTTTAGTAACTAAATTGTGTTTGGATAAACGTTTTCAGTTGTCTTGTTTTGGTTCCTATAAGTCACAAATTGGCTGAAAGGACATTGTGGACAGAAGTTGGTTTTCTGACTTACTGAAGAAGCAACGAAGGAATGACTTTCATAAAAAGTCAAATATTTAAATTTTGCGGCAATGCAACAAAATTAAGGTTTAAAAAATAATTCATTATTAATGCAAAATAACATCACCTGTTGTTTACCTCTGCAAAATTGTTCGTTTATAAACAAGGTTGAAGTTTCAACCAAAAAATAAATAAAAAGGCTGAAGCTAAGATAAAAATTGCCTCTATTAGCAATGCTACAACAATATTGGTTGGGGAAAAGATGTTTTGTCCAGGATTTGGTGTCTAGACACCAGGGGACATCATATGGAATAAAATGGGTGGGGTGATGCATTTTTTGAATATGAAGTATGCATTTTATTCCATATGACATCCCCTTGTGTCCTGGACACCATCCTAGACACTAAATCCTGGACAGGACATCCTTTCCCAGTTGGTGCCACAACCAGTCCTTTCAATAGTAGCAACCAAAGTTATCAAACATGTCCTTTTTATGGCTTTTCTTAATATGGGTGGATTTTCTCTTGAGATTTTTTAACTTGCATGATTTCTTTGTGATATTACAACAACAACTAATAGCCTTATCCCAACTACTTGGAAAAAAATTAAGTGAGAATGAATCTTGTGAGAACTGTGAAACGGCATCAGGGTGCGGACACATCAGTGCCAAATCACTGTGAAAAAGTATAAATCACTTTTTGGTACTTATGTATCAGCCCCTCTGGTGACGTTTGCACAGTTCTCACAAGATTCGTTTGCTCATAATCGAAGCCCCAACTATTTGGGTATTTGGGGTCAGTTACATGATTCCTATTCCATCATTCCATTCTGTTTAAGGCTATATCTATCATTAAAATTTGCAAGCTACCATGTCCTTACTATTTCAACTTAGGTCAATTTTGGTCTTCCTCTAGTCCTTCTAGCACCTTCAATTTGTATTGTTTCACTCTTCCTCATTGGCTCGATGTACCGTGACCAAACCATTTCAATTGACTTTTCTTCATTTTATCACCTATTATTATTACACCTAAGTTTCAATAAATGGATTCATTCATAATTCTATCATTTCTAGTCTAACCATTCATCCATCTTAATATACTCATTTCAACCACTTTCATTTTATGTACGTATTGTTTGTTGTCTATCCAACATTTTGCTCCATAAAGTATGACTGGTCATATTTCTTTGTGTTATTACTGGACTAAAATTTACCCCGCCCCAGTACTCTCATTTTATGTACATGTTAAAGTGTTTAATATCACAACACTTATAACCATAAAATTATTTCACTGTAGAGGATCCTGATTCTTGTCAGGCGGTAAATGGCATGTATCACTCGCTGAGGTTAGTCACCTAAATGAGTGGATAATGCAAATAGAATCATGGCAAGCATCATGATCAAGCTATGTAATTTGGAAAAATTCTGTTTAGAAAGTAATGCAAATTCACATTTGAAGTTAAAAGTTTGCATCCACTCGCTTACCTAAAGTTGTAATAATTTATTGATTCTGAAGGCCAGGCTTGTCACTAGGAGGCAAGCTTATCACCTTGCTTGTTTCCTTATCACACTTTTTTTTTGGGGGTAATTGGAGTATTTTCATTTAACAAGAGAAACACCCGGAGTAGACATCAAAAGAAGCAAGCTCTTCAAGCCAAAGTGGGGAAGAAAAGTGCAATAATTCGGAGAAACCACCAATAATCCATACTTTGCTAATTTATGGACAACCCTAGTCAAAGGTCATGTAGCAAAGTTAAGAATAAACATTTCACAAAGGTATCAAACAAAGTTTTATAGTCAATCAAACAAACAAATGGTAAAAAGGTTATAAAGAGAGTCATGCTCAAAGATAACCCACTTAAGCCCCAAAACACAGGTTGTTAACAAAACCACTCCTCCATTTGCACAATTTGTAAACAACCACCTTTAATCTATATGGGTTGAACCGAGAGAGTCTATGAGCAATTATAGCCCCAGAAGAAATGCTTTTGCCTCCACTTCCTCAGCTAAACCGGAAGTGAAATGGATTAATTTATGTTCATACACTTACACACTCTTACCCAAAAAAAAAAGTACACCTACACACTACACAATGTGAGAGAATCTACCTACGGAATGCAAAACTTCCTTGTACTACAAACAAACAAAAAAAAGTACACCTACACACTACACAATGTGAGAGAATCTACCTACGGAATGCAAAACTTCCTTGTACTACAAATATCAGAAGTATTAAAATATAAATATGTTAAGTATATAAATGCTAACATCTCTTACAACCTTAGAGTTTTAGGATGGACGGTTAATTGCTTTATTTAAAATGGTATCAAAGCAAGTTTTAGGTTGCGAAATCAAATCACCCATCATACAATTATTCTCCTGGGTCTTGAACCTCAGAACCTATTTCCCCATGCTCATTCAATTTTAGTGCTCCTGAGGGGGAGTATATATATAAAGAGGAAGGCACCCACCCAATGTGCAATAACACATTAGTATTAAATTCATTCAAACACCCTTACAAAAAAAATTGGGGAAGGAATGAGCAATCCCCCCTAGAATGCAGATACAAGGTCAATCTTCTTCTTTGATATATGTACAATGCAACAACATTTTTGTTCTTCTGTTTTTGGATGTTGACTGTATTCATCTCCTTCAAGGTGAGCTAGACATTCAACCAACCAGCCAATGCATTACTCGCCTCGCAACCTGAAGAAATCGAGACGACCGTCTCCCAATCGTAGAGAATAGGCAGTTTTCTTGTATTCGCCCCAAGTGAAGGGTCTGTAGAGGCTGGGTGTCTGGGGTGTCACCATCTCTGGAAGAGGAGAAATCCATGCATGAAGGGGTGGTGCCCCAAAGTACACCATTGACATCCGTGTCTTGAATGAGTTTGTCAACACCCTGTGCCTCACACTCGCAAACCTCCCATTTGTCAAAACCTAAACCAAGTCACAATGCATACTATATAGTTAGTATTACACGGACAGGATATAAGCATATCTATATCCAAATCCACTGGATCGTATTTTAATTTCTTAGTATATCAAAAAATAACCTACTTTAGTAGATGTACATTTAATAAATATCCATATATCCTAATATTCACAGATATCTATAGTGAAATGCCACAAAAAACTATAACCTAACAAAATTGGGAGCAAATGTTCCCTCCCAATTTGCTTGCTCCCCCATGTTCAGAGAGACTAGCACGTGATTTTTTTTTTTTTTTTTTGAGGAGTGTCCAGGACAGCAGAACTTCACATGGAATAAAATGGGGTCTTGGACACCTAAACCTGGATAGAACATTATTTCAGTTTTGACAACAACAATAACAATAACAAATAGCCTTATTCCAACTATTTGGAGTCATTATACGAATCATGTTCCACCATTCTACTATATTTTAGATCATATATGCCGTTAAATTACAAACTGCCATATCCCTCCTTAGTACGTCAACCCAAGTCAAATTTGGTCTTTCTCTAGTTCTCTTAGCACTTTCAACGTATATCATATCCCTCATTCTCATTGGTGCAATCATTAGTCTTCGGTATAAATGTTCTGTTCACATGAAATAAAATGGATAAAACCCCTATCCATTTTATTCCATGCAAAGTCCCCCCGAGTTTTGGACACCATATCCTGGACCAGACATTTGCTCCCTTTCAAAAATTGTTTTTATGGTTTTAACCCTATGTACCCAGCCATTGGGAGAATAACATTTGCTTCCAACAAATTATATGGTGAAATGCCAGACTACCATAATAAATACAGACACATACTTAAATGGATACAGATATTTTTCTGGATCTAATCGGTAGATATAAGTTATGTATTTGCTTTAAACGAATCAAATACAAAACAGATAGGAATACTTATTCGAATAATTTGCAGCCATGCAGAGAAAGAGAGAGAGAGAGAGAGAGAGAGAGAGCTCTGTTACCTGTAATGCGTCACCCACGTTGACGCAGAATGATGAAGGATCAGGAGGGACAGGGACCCAAACCCCATCTTCCAAGGAGATCTGAAGGCCCCCAACGTCATTGGATCGCAAGAGGGTCAGGATCTGAGGATCCGAATGCTCCCCAAACCCGACCCGGTAAGTTTGATTGTGATGTGGATGAGGATGCTGAAGGGACGGTGATGTCTCCCAGTCCTTGCAGGACTTGGCAGATGAATAGTGATTGAGCCTGATGAGCGAGTCACTATCAACATCTCTGATGAGGTTACTGAAGAGAGACTTGTCACAGACCCGCAAGCCCTCTGCAATCATATCCAGTATCTCACTTGCTAGATCTCTAACTGCATCTATATAAGCCTTCGCAGCACAGCTGCCATTTAAGAAGCTTCTCCATCATTAGTTTTGCGTTCTTGCTTTATTTAGTAACAATAAAGTCCATCTAAATTTTCTCTATAATTCGTAGAAACAAAAGACTATCATTCAAAAAAGGTTATTCTTTTTCTGTGTGATTTGATTGGGCATTGTTGATGCAACTCTCACTTGTCATTCTAGAATTATTTTATATTCATTGTTTAAAGGTACAACTTGCTATTATGGTGGCTGTAATTATCTTAGCTCATGATTAGGTAAATCTTGACACTGATCAAGAACCTCCTTGGTTCAATTTAATTTTCTTTTTTACCAAAAAAAAAAAAAAAAAGAAGAGAATGATTGTCTGTGTTGACACAGACCTCTGTTGGCATGCTATTGATTGACACATGATGTGTTTTTGAATTTGGTGTCTTTTTTTGGACACCTAAACACTTTTTGGACTTTTTAACCCCCAAAACAACACATGACTGCTTACAATTCACCAAAGACACTACAGACACAATTTCATCACAGAACAAAAAGAAATGAAAATAGAAAAAGAAGAAAAAAAACCCACCTACGGTTGATCTTCTTCATCTTCTATAATTCAACATAATCATTAAACTAGCCTTAAATAGATGATCTAATCATAAGGGGTGGTGGACAAATTTACTATTTTTTTTTTCTTTTTTGTAGTAAGACAAATTTACAATTGAACAATAGAATTTGTTTCTCCGCGCGATGGGATGTTGAGAATTGATTTCAATTCATTATTACTAACAATTAATTAGGTAAACACAACTGAAAAAAGGGTTTAGGCTCACTAAATGAACTGGGCTTTCTTTTTAACAAAAAACAAAAAAGGAAAAGTGAACTGAGCTTTGCAATTTACTGCATTTAAATTCAGCCTCTCATTCAGAAGGGTTAGAAGTAGATTTCAATTCCATAAAATGAGAAGCAATAGTTAGGACTTAAGTACCAAACAGCTTTTCCGTATTTTTAATGTCCAACCACCCTCTTTTCTAGGGCGGAAGGCTAGCACATAGAACCACATGATCATTGTTTTGGTGCAATAGTTGTGGTTGGGCTGTCAGTGTGAAAACATGGGTTCGAGTCTCGTAAACAAAACCACTCACTTCGTACCAAAAAAAAAAAAACCAAAGGTAAGGTCTGTCTCCAGTCCACCCAACACCCCCTAGAGAGAGAGAGAGAGAGAGAGAGAGAGAGAGAGAGAATACATAAAACACGATTTCAAGTGTTAATACCTGAACTTTGATGGGTCTCTGGATATAGCTTTGGATGCTTGAGAAATAAAGACAGGATTGGTGTGTAGGAGGAGATACTCAACTTCACCTATATCACCATTGAAACCGATGTTCTTGCTTCCATAACCCAAAGGATTTGCAGGACCGGCTCGATGCTTCTCAGGAGCCGGTTTCGCGAAGAAGTCTAACCCTTCTTTCTCCATCCTTGCAATTATCTCGTTGGGGACTCCATGATTAATTACCTTAAAGAAACCACACTCTTCACAGGCTTTAACGATGAGCTCCATCACCTGTGACCTCTTTTGAGACAGATCGATGGTCGGAACTCGGACACCTCGAATGATCCTTTCGCTTCTAATTGTAATAGGAGAGATGATCACCATGATTGGCTTCTTTTCTCTGTTTGAGAGGGAGGGGAATATATAGTAACAAAGAAACGAGAGAGCAAGAAGCAAAGAAAGAGAAAGAGAGGAGCTGAATGTGGTTTGGGTTTGCACACTCAATAGAGAGATGATGAGGATGGGGGTGGTGGCTTGGATATTTAATAAGAGAAAACTGAGACTGAGAGGGAAGAAAGAGAATCTTTTGAAGAAAGAAATATTATTAAATTTTTTGGATTCAGGAGTCGTAGGCTTTGGGTG
Organism: Platanus orientalis; assembly: GCA_025762735.1. Lineage (NCBI taxonomy): Eukaryota > Viridiplantae > Streptophyta > Magnoliopsida > Proteales > Platanaceae > Platanus > Platanus orientalis. The sequence continues at coordinate 25,803 of JAOXJP010200836.1, forward strand.
AAGTAACACCTGCAAATTCATGTTACAAAAAATAACGTTGACTTTTTCTTCTTTGACTTATTTTATTGTAAATTACCTTCATTTATCCCTTCTCCCCTCTATTTCCTCTTATAATTTCCTACATCGAAAAAGCGTACAATGACACTCTTGCATTAGGCGCTGAACCATACGTAGCAAAAAAAAACGTACCACCACATCTCGTACTGATTTTTCACTTTTTTTTT
>JAOXJP010200837.1:0-12072 GCA_025762735.1 Platanus orientalis
GTGAGAGACAAAATTTGTTCATTCATTGCATAAGAAACTTGCTGGTCCTATGGGGTGTATTTATAGCCCCCACGGTCACACTTATTACACCCTAATCATAAGAAAATACCAAAAAAAAAAAAACCCTATCACAATGACATCTCCAAAATAACCCCTATCTACATATAATAACCAAAACACCACTAAAATACCATACTAAAATAAAAAATACCCTCATGACATGTGCTAGTGACTAAAACATAAAATAAAGGCGCTAATGAAACCATAACATGGGCGCGACCCTCCTGCGCCGTCTCTAGTAAACCTGAAACTCCTGTCTGGACCTGATGTCCTCATCACGATCCCGACCAGATATGTATCAGATCAACCGATTTGATGTGGATCACAAAGGCTTGACTGGCCATATCAGGCAGATCAGATTGGTCTCAGCTGAACCCAATCCAGATCAGCCAATTTGGATCGAGATCAACCGAGTTTTGAAACCATGCAATGCTATCATCAGTACTTCGGCAGACTTCAAGACGAAAGAGAATAGGCCAAATCTAGGATAAATCCAATACAATCTCCAAATGGCCTTCTTTTCTCTAAACACCCACCTAATGAGAAACCTTTAGACCTTGAAGGAGAGAAGGCTTTGGTTTGTTAGAGAAGCACTCCCCTCAAGACTGAAATAGACATAATACAACCTCCTATATCTTTATATCTTTATCTTGAATTAGACCTCCAATTAGCGAAGTAACCCAGTTTCCAAATAACCATCCATCAAAATCAAGCTTAGTTTTTCTTTTCTTGGAAGAGCTCTGCTCCATGTGAATGATGTGATTCTCACTTTCGAAAACCTTTGATGTAAAGACCGGATGAAAAGACATCACCTTAATTTTCCAACTGTTTACTCCTTAGGTTTTTTGCTATGTCAACCCAGATAAGCATGTCATTACACCTTAACACGAGCTTGGCCACTAATGCATGTGCACGCACACACATGCACACACACACACATAGAGATGACCTGTTATGAAAGAGATATCTATCCTTGCCCTTGACGTATGGTCACTCACACAAGAGAAAAGGGGGAAGCCTGCTTGATGCAGGGTCTTGTGTATATTCCACCTCACAAAAGGGCCAAATTCATAAGTCCCATGAAAAATTCAGATTTCTGCTATGGGGGTATTTTTTGGAATTTTAGCTTCAGAATTTTTATAAGATAACAATTTTATTTTTGATAATTTTAGGTCATTCTAGATTCTATTTTTGTCATTCAGTTTAGGGGGTTGTTTATTTTTTAAGTAGATTAGATTTTCTTTAATTTTTAGGGCAAAAATGTTATTTCAATCACTTTTATTTGGGCACTATTTTGGATAGTCAAAACTTACCCATTTCGGAGTCATTTAAAAGGTTATGATGAGAACATGGGAGCAAGGTGGGGCCCACATTTGGCCTTGGTGGGGTCCATGCATGGAGGCAAACAAGGAAGAGTATGAAGGCATGTTAGGAGGGGCTTGGTTTTGTTTTAGAGCAGTCTAGTAGAGATTTTATTAGTTTATTTTATGTTTTCATCAGTTATTAGAGTAGCACATGGGTGAAATTTTAGTTTTTTATATAGGACTAGCTTCAAAATAGGGGTTTTGAAGTGTCATTTCCGTACTCTCCATGACTTGGGTGTATCCTAATGTTATTTTTAAAACCATGCATGATCTAGCTGGAAACCATATCTGAAACCATGTCGACATGACCTGTTTTTACACCAGTATTCTCCTTTGCTTTTGAAATCGCTTGATACCTTTCCCCTGACCTGATCTTGAGGCCTTTATCTGTCCTCCCAACTGGAACAAAATTCTTCCCCTTTTGATCTAAAATCACCAGAACTGGGCCCCTTCTGATCACTTATCCTTTCAATCCTCGTCCCAGCCCAGAACATGGGATTCTATACCGGGTTCGTCCATAATATACTTCCTACTTCATTGACATTGGTTTTCGGTCCTGATCGGTTCCTTCGTCAAGAGTCCATCCCCATAGTCAGTATCTCGCCTTCATCTGCTTGATTGGAGTTTTTCCTTCGTTCACCTAATGATTTGCTAAGAGTTTTTGTTCTTTAGGGATTACTTCATTGAGACGAAAAAAGTTCACAAAACAAGATTGCTGGAATTTCATGACATTAAGATTGTGGAAATTGGCAGAGGCTCCATTATTCAGAATCTACTATCGTCAGATTGGCTGGTGAATGGGTTCCTGGAGGCATGTCTTCATGGAGAAGACACTTCCTTCTAGAGGAAATATAGGGAGCATAATAGATCAATTCTTATTGAAGTTAGGAAAAATGGCCAGGGATGCTTTATTGCTCTGAGTTGCCTTCAGGGTAGCAACAATGGTGTCCGACCGTGCATTCCCTTTGGTAAGGAGGGTTCGGGCTGGAGTGGCTTTGCTTCCTTTTTGAGATCACATAAAGAGGAAAAATCTGCATCTTTCAATATTCCTCCTAAACTAAATCCATGGAAATCCTCCCCTCTTTTGCATACTTGGAAGAAGCCCCTCTCTGTTGGTTCAGGGAAGTCTATTATTTGGGGGGAGGGGGAGGGGAATTGTCTAGAGAATGGGAGTCTTCCTGGGTTTGTGAAGTTGTTGGGGCGATGCAGGATTGGAATGACATCTGTGCCACTCCCCAACATGTGCTTCAGCACAGTATTTCTTTATATCCTTGCGATAGCCATAGGGCAATCCTTTATACACTGCCCCCTCCCTCGGATGACTCGTTGAAACTGTTGAGGAATCAATCAATCCTCTTCTATAAATGGAAACCAGACGTTAACTTATTGGATATTCGCTGCGATGATGCGGGGTGCTGGTTGGGGCTTCTTGGGCTCCCTTACCACCTTTGGAGAAGCAACGTTTTTGTGGTGATCAATGGTACCTGTGGGGTCTTTTGAAGATTTCAGAGGCCACTGACAACCTCCTTGATCTCATGAAGGCTTGATATCCCACGTGTGATCCACTTTTGCGATGGTGGTCGCAACTATTAGATTTGGGTATCGATTATCAAAGAAGTTGGTCCGAACGTGGACTTTACCGCCCCTTGTGTTTTTGTCAGAGTTGGAGGTTGCATCCCGCCAGCACCAGTGCAATGTGGGACTGTTGATGAAGAAGATGATTTGACATCCGGTTGAACGTGTGTTGAACGAAGACAAAAAGGGAAACAAAAAGTGGACTCAGTCCTTGAAATTGGGCTCAACCGTTTGGGGAATGGCGACGGTTTGGGAAATTCAAAATTTAAAGCTAAAAATGTTGAAATTGGGTCAATGGGTTTCCTGCCTTCGACAACCCATGGGCCTTCTATTAAGTCGCACTCCCATATTGATCATGGGCCTTTGGGCCAGGTAAACATTTTAGACTATAGTTATGGTCCACATGCTCAAAAGGCGAGGTCTGATGCTAAGGGAAAGTCCCATTCCAATCGGGATGCAGGAAGGTCCATACTCGACAAATATGTTCCTCCGATAGCGTCTCTGGGGGTTGTTCCCAGCCCCACCGCTACTAGTGGTCACTTGATGTGTTCAAGTGAGGGGGGTGATGGCTCTAGTAGGAAGTCAGTCGATGGGTTTCAAGATTCTGCTACAACAAGGACGAATCCTAGATTTTGTAGGAAGTCATTGGCTGTGGAAGATGATTCCAATGATGACAACTCAAACTCTGACTCTTCCTCTTCTAGTATCGGTAGTGTGGGGTGTTCTTGTCATTCTCAAAGGATGGATGGTGTGGACGGACCTATTGTATCCTACATGTTTGATTGCAATGAAGTTGTGGCTTCGTCATTTCCTGTAGTGGATGTCTCTTCGCCGGAATCTGGCAGTATTGTTCTTCCTATTGGTTCGCAAGAGTGTGTCAGGGAATCCATCCCCTCTAGATAGCTTCTCCATCTCAATCATGGTTCAGAATATCAGGAAGGGGTGGCTACCAGTGCTAACACTAAGGTTGATTTACTTGTGTTTACACTTGACTTGGGCTCCCCCCAGAATATCATGCATTCATCGTCCACCGAGGCCTTGGAAAATGGTTCTCTAGATCCAGGTATTCCAATCCCTATCCAATCTACTTCTTTTAATCATCGTCATAATTATGCTTCTAATTGCTTGCCGATTCCAGCACTTCCTTGAGCTTCCCCTTCATCTTCCTTTCTCCTTTATCCTAATAAGCCTGTGGTTGGTAAACTGAGTGTTAATCTGGGGGTGGATGATGGTCTCCTTCAATCCCAAAAGCTCTTTTGAAGCTAGTTATGGAATCTATGGTTGAGAGGGTGACAAATTTGATTTCTAAAAGGTGTTTGCAGATAGGGAAAAACTTCATGAACCGACATCTTGGTTGTTCCTCTCCCTTGTCTTTATGTCCCTCTCAGGATCATATGGGTGTGATGGGTCTAGATAGGCCCCCAATTGGGATTTCTCACAATCAGGGTGAGATATTTAAGTTGCAACAAGTTGAGGTGGATAATTTAGAGAAAGATTTGGGCATCAAATCAACCCCTATTGTTCCCAAACCAGTTGGGAATAGGGGGAGGAGATGTGAACTGGTCAATTTATCTACAGGTGTAAAATAATGATTGTCAATCTAGATCTAAAGGGCCCCAACCTGAGAGGGGCTCTAGAAGATGGGGTTCTAAAAGTTGTCAATGAGGATACTATCTTAGAATGTGAGGGGCCTTGGGAGTGCTAGAAAGAGGACTCTCATTAAAGAATCTTTGAAAAAGGCAAAGGTGGATATTGTTATGATTCAAGAGACTAAACTGGAGCTAGTGGACAACAAATGGGTTAGAAGCATTTGGGGATCTAGAAACAAGAAATGGTCTTTTCTTGATTTCTTCCATTTTTTGGTCCTTCGGGTGGTTAGCTAGTTATATTGGAAGGAGTTGTTTGAGCTTGTTGAAACTCTCCAGAGGCTTTCTCTTTTTCTATCAAATTTAAGAACAAGGGAGATGGAGTGCTCTGGTGCTTAACTTCAATTTATGGCCCGGTTAGACCATATGAAAGAGAGGATTTTTGGCTCGAATTGTCTAATATTAGAGCTTTATGGGATGTTCTTTGGTGCCTAGGTGGAGATTTCAATGTCATTCGTGTATCGCAGCATAAGAGAAGGGGATCAAGAATCACTAGATCAATGAGGGGATTCAATAGTTTTGTTAATAATTGTACTCTTATTGATCTCCCGTTGATGAATGCTAGGTTCATTTGGTCCAATTTTCAAGAATTCCCGTCTTATAGTCGATTGGACAGATTCCTTTTTCCCATGATTGGGAGACTACATTTGGGATTCCTTCTCAGTGTGCAATGCTTAGGGTGACCTTGGATCATGTTCCTATCGTTCTCCGTCACCCGGTCATAGGGAGGGGTCCCACACCTTTCCGTTTTGAGAATATGTAGATTACTCACCCACAATTTCATGTGACTATTAGTGACTTGATTGTCAGGGTAATGGGTGGCACAGTTTCTCTTTTATGAAGAATTTACAAAATATCAAAGGCAAATTGAGGGGTTGGAGTAAAGACGTCTTTGGTAACATAGAGGAAGCAAAGAGCAAGATTATTCTGGACCTAGAGATTTTGGATAGAATGGAGGAAGAGCGGGATTTGAATCAATTAGAATGGGACTAAAGAAAGAAGGTTAAAACTGAGTATCAGAAAATCATTGGGGATGAGGAAATCAAATGGACGCAAAAATCAAGATTTCGTTGGTTTAGAGGAGTGGATGGGAACACAAAAAAATTTCACAAGATGGCTAATGTAAGAAGACTTAAGAACCAAATTAATAAAATCTCCTTAAATGGGTTTATTACTAATGACCTCGAGGAAATTGAACAAGCTTTTATTCAATATTTTACTTCTCTCTATTCCTCTTCTCCAAATTCGTGCAGAAGTGTGGAGGGTTTGGTTTGGGAGAAAATTTTGCATGCTATGCAGAGTCCTTAGAAAGAAGATTCACTAAAGAAGAGATTCATAATGCTATTTTGGAAATGGATGGTGAAAAGTCCCTAGACTGGATGGTTTTACAATGTTTTTTATAAGATTTGTTGGGATGTGATCAAATCTGACCTGCTTATGGCTTTCAATGAATTCTACGAGAGAGGTACCATCAACATGAGCATGAATTCAACTTTCATTATCCTCATTCCTAAAAAGGAAGGTCTACTATGCCCCAAGGATTTTAGGTCAATCAACCTAATTAGCAGTGTCTGTAAGATTATCTCGAAGGTTCTCTCTAAAAGAATTTGATCAATCATGGGTGATAATGAATGAATGTGTGGAGGAGATGAAAGCCAAAGGTAGGAAAAGATTTGTTTGTACAGTGGACCTGGAAAAAGCTTATGCCATGTTAACTGGGATTTTTTGGAATCTGTCATGGGTTTAAAAGGTTTTGGTCCCAGGAGGAGGAAATGGGTTTAGGGATGTATCTCTTTGGTTCACTATGCAATTCTTATAAACGGTGCATCAAAAGGTTTTTTTGGTGTCAAGAGGGGTCTTAGGCAAGGTGACCCCCTTTCTCCATTCCTCTTCACCCTTGTTGTAAACACCCTTAACAAGTTGCTGACAAGAGCAGAGGATAGGAATTTGATAAAAAGCTTTTGTGTTCGTAGTGGTCTTGTATCAGTTTCCCACCTCTAATTTGCTAATGATACTATCTTATTTTGTGAGGCTACCCAAGCTCATATTGCTAATTTAAGATCAGTCCTGAAAAGTTTTGAAAGAATATCAGGCCTTTTGGTCAATATGGAAAAATGCAAAGTGGCTAGTCTAAATTTAGTTGAAGGTGAGCTATCTGTCAGTGTAGGGATGTTGGGTTGTGAGCAAGTTTCCTGGCCTATTAAGTACCTTGGCCTTCCCCTTGGGAGCAATCACAGATCCTCCAATTTCTGGCAGCCTATCTTGGAGAAAATGTCAAAGAGGCTAAGAACATGGAAAAAAATTATATATCGTTGGGTGGTAGAATAGCATTGATAAAGTCCACCCTATCCAACCTTCCAATGTATTATCTTTCCATCTTTTAAGGCACCTTGTAAAATGATTAAAACTATTGAGAAAATGCAAAGTGACTTTCTTTGGGATCCAGGGACAATAGAAGGGACCACTTATTAAGGGATATGGTGTGCAACGATAGAAAAAGGGAGATTGGGGCTGGGAAATTTATCAATCTGGAATGATGGTCTCTTGGAAAAATGGTTATGAAGGTTCCCCCGTGAAGTTGATTGCAAGTGGCAATCGGTCATTTATGCCAAGTATAGAATTCATGCAAATGGGTGCGCTCCAAATCCGGTGGGAGAGTTCAATTAACGTGTCCATGGAAGAACATAAGAAGGATTTACCCCTGATTCCTTCCTTTTACAAGATATGACTTGGGAAAAGGAGACAGAATCAAGTTTGGGAGGACATGTTGCGGGGGGGTGATGAAGTGCTCGCTTCAAGATTCCAAATGATATATTCTATATCCTCTAAGAAAGGTTTACCAATCTCCTGCTTCAATTCTATGTCCACTCCAAGCTCTAACTTGGCATGGGACCTTGGCATGCATAGAAGCTTGAGAGATTTTGAGATTGAGGAGGTGTCATCACTCCTTTGTATCCTTTCTGATGTTTTTATTAACCCCGATTCTCCCAACTCACGTGTATGGTTCCTCTCCCCAAGTGGGTGTTTCAATTCCTCGTCCTTTCAAAAAATGTTAATTTCTCGATCTCCTCTTCCTACTGCCTATTCTTCTTTTCCTTCTAAAGACATTTGGAAATCTCATGGCCCTCCGAGATTGAAAACATTATGCTGGGAGGTTGCTCATAAATGTGTAAACACAAGTGATATGCTCCAACGCAGGCATAAGGGATGGTGCCTACTCCCTCATGTGTGCCACTTATGCCTTCGGGATGGTGAATCGGTAAACCACTTATTTATTCATTGTCCTTATGTGATGAAAATATGGTGATTCTTCATCAACATATTTGGGGTTTTCTTAGCTTTTCCTATAGAGATTGTAGATTTCTAATGTCAATGGTCCGTTGCCCCATTCGCAAAAAGGGGAAACTATTATGGATTATATCTACCTATTGTCGTCATGTGGTCCATTTAGGAAGAAAGGAATCTTAAGATCTTTCAAGACAAGAAAAAACCATCCCATCAGTTGATTGAGTCCATTTCCATCCGTATGGCTCACTGGGCTTCTGAGGAGGCTTTTTCAAAGGAATTTCGATTGACAATCTTATTAGGGATTTATTTAACATAATCAACCCCTCGCCCCATGTTCTTCAAGTTGATCATAGATGGTCCCCCCCTTCGGGATCGACTCTAAAGCTAAATTTTGATGGAAGTTCGTTAGGAAACCCAAGCCCTGCAAGTATTGAGTGGACTAATCTATGATGCCTCAGGTACATGTTTAGCGGTGTATTCGGGTCCTCTGGGTATAGGGGATGCTCTCTTCACGGAATTAAAAGCACTTCTCTTTGGTTTGAGGTCAATCCATTCCAGAGGGGAATCTCTTTCTACTTTCGTAGTGGAAGCATACTCGACGGTGATCATAGGTTGGATGAAGAGTGGAAAGTTGGGCCCTTGGTGGATCTCTCATTTTCTAAAGGAAGCAGCATTTTTGGCTTCCTCTTTAAGCATCTCGTTCAATTGGATTCCAAGAAAGGCCGGTGTGATAGCAGATGGGTTGGCCAAAAGGAGTGGTAAAGGATAGTATTTTTGTGGGTTGTTGTGAAGAAGAAATGACATGGTGATGTTATTGTATCTTGGTATGGGAGAGTCCCCCACAATCTTTCTTTTTCTCTTTTATCCCTTCCTCTGTCCTCTTTATCCCTCTTTGATCTCTGGTTTTTTCTCTTTTTTTGCTTGGTGTTTTATATCTTGAATCCTTTCTTTAATACATCCCCCCCCCTTGATACCCGCCCCCCTTAATATATATCCATTTTTATTCAGCAAAAAAAAAAGTTTTTAAGGGGAGAAATCTCTTCCACATGATTTGAGGGGGAGAGTATATTTGTGTTTGACGGCTATGATTGAATTAGGAAGGGTTTTGGCTTATAAAACAGCCTCACGTTTTGCAATTGTTTTTTGATGACTTTGACAAAACCCCCAAAAAGTGACTCACAGCATCCATTTGATTTAATACCCAGCCTGAAGCCTCTAGCATTGATTGGGCTTGGTCGTCCACAAGTACCATCTCCCTAGTGTTCTTGCCAAGATCCTCCATTGGGGCAATTGCTTGCAACGGAACCACCTCTTGTTTTTCCGATTTCTCCAAGGAAACATCTTCCCCATTTTGTGTGGCCTTACCATCAGTAATGAAACCCCTACAAATCTCATGAGAATCCCCCCCCCTTCTAGGTTGTCTGTGACATCTTCCCTTACCATAATCACCCAATTTTAAGCCATGCCCCTTCTTGCAACTTCTCCTTGTTCCCATGGACCCTCAAGATTTTCTGACGTATTCAGAACAGGATCAGTCCCCTGCTTCGAACCATCACGATCATCCTTCTCTCATTGGACCCTCTTAGAGCCTTTCCCAAAATGGGTAATAACCCAATCTTTAGTTCTTATATTTGCAACTTGGTTGCCCCTGTTAAATTCTAGATTTATCGTTTTGGAATGCCAAAGGTTTCTAACATGGTCGAAAGAGGTGATGGTTTTTCTTGGAAAACAAAATTAAACCCTTGATTCCATTTTAAAGACATAATTGACCCTAAATCTTTCGAGTCTTCACTGCCATTCACAGGGGTATCTTCATCCTTTCTTAGTTTCACCGACATACTCCCCTTGGAGGGATAAGTGATCGAAATAGTTCTTACTCGGTTCCTCTTCTTTTGATGATTCCTAGGGATATACTCGTCCATAGCATTCTCCTTCCCGATCCTTCAAGATCTAGACGATTCAAAATTTGAATTCCCATTTTGACACAAACCGGAAACCAGAAACCATTTTAACCTTCTCCCGAGACTTAGAGTGCAATATTCCGACGAGCATCTCAAGTCTTCTTCGTTGAATCCCATTCCTCCCTTGATTCGTCAAGATCTTCCTCCAATATTATCTTCAATAAGGAGGATTCACCATCATTATGTGATAAAATTCTGGGTATTTTCCCAAGGTTCGTTAGCCAGAGTTTCAAATGGACCCATTTAACGTTGCTTTGGCTCACCGATTTTGGGATCTAGCTCCTCAATCCCTCCGCAAGCATCTCTAATCTCCACGAAAATGCTCTTCTTCCACAAATGGAGGAGTCCCCTAATTCTAATCCATCAAGGCCGCACATGATTTTTCTCCATAGTTCCCAGGCATGGCAACCACAAGTGAAAAACAAGGCTCCCTGGCAAAACTTTACCTGATCCATAGATATCGAGCCAATTTGCTTCCGCCCATGAGTCGAGAATCACCACTCTGTTAGTCGTTAAAGAGACAATATCTTACATTTTGTCCTTTAACAAGGCCGATTAAATCATCCTTTTTATCTCCGACCAAGCAAGACCCTCATCAAGTCGTTCCACCCAAACCACCATAGCCCAAGACCCGAAGTCCCTTTCTCGCCCCCACCTCTTATCTCTACCTGACTTCTGAAACACGCTTCGTTTGGATGTTAAAGAACTCCTCCCTGATCTGACGAAATGGGCGAATGGCTCTTGGCTTCTCCTCCACAAAGAACAAGATCGTTGAAGCGAAGCTCTCCCATCCCTGTCCTTTTTCTTCTTCTGGGACAATGATTCGTCAACCACAACCATTTTAAGGGCTTTCCGACACCTCCACAAATCGTCCTCTAGAGTTCTCTTTTCTATGGATGGCCAAAACATAGTCGCCTTCATCTCTAGTTCGGATGTCTCTATCTTTATCCAACAATCTCGCTGCCAACTTAAAGCTATCTCTAAGCCATTTCAGCGAAGATGGTTTGATCTTTATATTTTCTAAGAAGCCACGACCACGTTCCTTAATCAAAATCAGCTCTGACTTCCCCACCTGGTCTAGGCAAAGCTCAAAAGTTTTCCATTGATCAGCAACAGTTTCCTCTTCATCTTAACAAAGACATCAACTTCCTCACCTTTTCTTCACTCTCCGTTTCAATTACTTACATTCAATTTTCTTCCTTTCTTGAATTCAAGATTTGATGGAATTGGGTTGTGTGATGAAGATGGGGAAATAAGACGATGGTGGACTTAATTTTTTGGAAAACATTAACCAGTCTTATCACTGTCTCCGGCATGAATGGTGCTATCTCTGGCATGAAATGGTGTTGTCTCCAGCATGAATGGTTTTTCGGGCATGTAATTAAAAGGTTTTTCTAGTATGTAGGGTCCTGGTTGAATTGGGGAGTCCAAAGTCAAAGTCAAAGTTCAACTGGGAGTATTTTGAGTTGTAAAATGTGTTCATACTATGCCTAGACACGTGAAAGTCTATTTAAAGCGGTATAAGTGAATTATTTTATTAAACACAAGTAAATGAAGTCCCGCTACTGATTTCATGTTGATTCTAGATCCATCTCTTCTTGAAGGTGTTGGTGCTTTTTAAAAGCCTTTAGGTCCGATTCCTAGAGTTCAATTGTGCTGATAGCGTTGGTTCTATCCTATCCCTTTCTTTTACCTATTTTCCTTTACTTTTGGTATATTATTTTTCAAAGTTTCTTCTAATTTAAGCACAAACCTTATAGTCAACCACCCTATAATCCCAAAACCATCACTTTCTTTTTTGAATCTCTGATTTAAATTTTAGAACGGACTCTCTCTCTCTCTATCTCTCTCTCTCTGAGCTACATCATGCATCATGGGCCTCTGGGGGTAAAGCACCAAAACAACACTAGTGCTACAGTCTAGAAAGTTCACTCGTAGAAAATCCTTTCATGCTATTATAGGATAACAAATTATGAACCAATCTTATAATTCTTGAAAACTCAATGAGGTTGGGCCCTAAACTCTTACTCAACGACGTCTGATACATCTTCGATCTAAATTGTGTACACACTAAACCAGTCACTGTCTTCTCGATTTCCCCCTACCCACTCCCCCCCCCCCCCAAAAAAAAATAAATAAATAAAAGTAGCAAGAACTTTTATCATATAAGAAGAAAAG
>JAOXJP010200848.1:0-12072 GCA_025762735.1 Platanus orientalis
CAAGGGGGGGATCAACTCAGTTTTTGAGATGTCACATCACCTCTAAAAAGTGAATTGATTCCCCCTGGTGCTCACAAGGGGGTTGCGTAGAGGATATCAGCCCCTCTTATAGGGGGTGTGGGCCCCACAAAAATGAATGTGACCCACACCACCTTGTGAGAGGGCCCACTCTGCTCCCGGTGTAGATGATCTGGCCCAAAAGTGATAATCCAAGATAACTTCCATTTTGAAAAACAAATAAAAAAATACAACCTCCTCAAGAAAGAGAGACGCTCATATCAAATCCACCACTGCACAAGGGTCCCCAAGTTACTGCAACCGCCAACCTCAATCCACACGCTACTCAAAGGCACTTTTGCTAGCAGATATGGACAATGGCAAATCTATCTATTTGTAAGTTTGACGTTAACGACAAGCCATGATTATTGACCAAAATTTCACTTGTCTCTTGCTGCAAACCCGAACCCAAAGAAAGAAACAAAATAATCAAACAATTAATATGAACACATACATAGAAGGAAAACGTTACACGACCTTTCTTGAGACTCTTTGTGGTCTTGAAAAGTATAGAAGTATGTACAATAACACCAAGAACGACAATATCCCCCCCCCCAGTGCTCTTGTATGTGTCTCCACAGTCCACACAAAGAGAGAGATAGAAGACAAAACACGATCGAAATTCTCTGTTTTTTTTTTCTTATCCCGAAAACAAAAACTATAGACGAGAAAAATAAATACAAAAAAACAAAAACAGAAGTTTGAAAAGTTTGATATCAAATGGAAATGGGTAGAGAGAGAGAGATGGCATAACTTGAATTGTCTCAGAGCAAGTACTCAGAACAAGGAACACTGCAGGCGAGGAGTTGGAACAGCCACAAGCCGAGTCGCCCTTGGTGCAGTGAGTCCAAACATATCGTTCATGTCGAGATCGCTCGGTTTCATTCCATCAGGCAACTCCCATGTAAAGCAATGGAGAAGGTGCGCCACGCTTAACTCTAAAGCGTAGAGACCGAGTTGCATTCCTGGGCAAGACCGCCGGCCCGAGCCGAACGGGAGGAACTCAAAATTGCTGCCTTTAAAATCTGGCGCTCCCGCTTTCAGAAACCTGGAAGGCTTATAAGTTTCGGCGTCTTCCCAGCTTTCCTTTGGTCGGCCGATCGCCCACGCGTTAATCACGACACGGGCTCTCGCCGGAATGACATAGCCGGCGACCTCGGCATCCTCGGCCGTCTCGTGGAGCATGAGCGGGATAGGTGGGTGGAGTCGGAGGGTCTCCTTCAATGCACATTTGAGGTAAGTGAACTTCTCGAAATCCGATTCTTGAACCCTTCGGTCTAGTCCCACCTTTTCCACGAGTTCTTGTTGCACCCTCTTCATGTCTTCCGGACTCTTCATCATCTCAGCCATGGCCCACTCGATTGCCGAAGCCACTGTCTCAGTGCCACCAAACATTACGTCCTATAGCAAGCAAAAGCGAATATATGAACAAAATATAGTTACTGAGGGAAGAAAGAGAAATAATTTGGTGGGTCTTGTTAATTATTTATAATTTTGTATTTCTCCATTCTACTTATGTAACACACCGGATTTACTGGTTCTGGGCTTAGATACCTACTCTCCGACGGTTTTGTTCCTCTGATTGACCCTAACTCTCCCAAACAGGCTAACCCCTATCTATTCCAAAAACGCATCACGCAAGTAAGGCTGTACCTACGTAGCCTAGGGGACATGGATCTTATAATCCATTCCTTAAGGACCAAACGTCCTTCGCCCGGGCTTTGGTACGACAGCCCTTGTGTCAGTATGGTATTAGGGGTGGACATATCAGTATTAAAAAAGTGATTTACACTTCTTGGGGATGCTTTTCATTTTTAGGTGATGTGTTGGGCCCTTATACCATAATGACCTTGTGCGACCTAAAGTGTTAATACCTGATGTGTTGGGCCTGGGCCCTTTTCATTTTTGGCCATGTGTTGCGTGTTTATCACTTTTCAATGTTGATGTGAGTGATCGCATGCCTCTTAACATGAATTGTGCACAGATTTTGAGTGCACAAAATCCCGAGCGCTAATCCTTTGGACACGTCATTGTGTATACACCTAGAACGTTGATCAAACTCTGACACCAATTGTAAGGACCCAGATTCACCTACATGACACTGTCCTGGGCATTGAGCGTGGATACCTACTCTACGGCCGAGGTTTTGCCGGGCTGACCCAAAAAATAGCTATGCGATGTGGAATCTTACAACTTACCATGATGATAGCCTTGATATTATCTCTAGTGAGCTTGATGGAAGCTTGTGAGTCGTCCAATTCACCTTTCTTGACGTCATCACTGTAGAAAGCAAGTAGATCATCTACCATGTCAGTTTCTACATCCGCATCATCAGGGACGCTGGTCATCATCTTCTTTGTCAGGTGCTCGTCGATGATCTTATCGATGAACACATCGAGTGACTGTCGAGCCTTGACGAGTCTCTTGTTGAGTCCTTGCGGGTCGATCCACCCGAGCCAAGGAATGAAATCGGCAAGGTTGAAAGCCCCGAACAGCTTCGAGAACTCCTGCAATATCGACACGAACTCCTCCTGACCGTCAAGGATGGCCGACCCAAAAGCCGCTCGGTAAGTTATGTTCATTGTGAGCGAGAAGACAAGCTCGCCGATGTTAATCGGCTGTCCGGCTTTGGAGGCCACGGTCCTGACCACGGTCTCCACTTCGTCGCGAACGGACGCCCATGACTCGGCCCGTTTGCGACTAAAGAGCTTCATTACACAAATCTTACGCATCTGACGCCAGAAGGGTCCGTAATGAGCAAAGGCCATGTCCGCCCGGTCATATGTCAAGTACTTAATGGCGATACTGGCCGGACGGTTGGAGAAGATGTTGTCTTGCACATGAAGAACTTGGCGAGCCATCTCGGGCGTGGACACGACAAACATGTGTAGTAGACCGAGTCGTAGATGAACGAGTCCACCATACTCGTCGGCGAGTTTGGCGAGTCCTCTGTGAGTCAGTTGGTCTATCATGTTCATGTTTCCGATCACCGGCAAACCCTTTGGCCCCGGCGGGAACGGCAATTTCCGGCGTTTCCGAACTAAGACACCCAACAAGAACAAGAGAGGGAGCACAAAGAAGAGCAACAGGGGCAAAGGTTGCAGAGCTAATGAATCCATGACTTCTCTCTCTATGTAGGTGTGAGTGTGTCTGAGTGGAAGTGATACAGGCTCGCTCTTGCTGGTTTCAGTGGAGAGATACCATGGGGCCTTTTATACACGTTGGGGTAGTTTCTGTTGAATAAGGATGGAGTGCTCGTTGCGTTAGGAAGGCATAAGATATTGTTCCTTATTAATTTAATTATTTTTTATTGAATTTATTTTTCTTTTTTTTGCTTTCTCTAGATTTCTTAAGCATGATTAGGGGTATTTTGGTCATTTTAACTCTGTTGTCCAGAAATTCCAAAATTGCATATTTCTTGATTTTCGATTCTTTAAAGTCTTCTTTCTAGTTTATTTGGGCCTCCACTAATAGGTTCTTGTTGCCCTTTAAAGGCAAACCCTGCATCATCTAGTCTTTCCATTCACTTATCTCGACATCCTCATTTCAGCCACAATAATTATATGTATGTTTATGCAGCCAATGTTAAGAGACTTATATACATCACACCTCATAAAATGGTCAGGTTCAAAAGCCTATGCAAGTTGGGGCGTATTTTAGAGTTTTAGGATCTAGTGGTTTATTTGTAATAAGGCATTAAGCGATGGGTAGTTTAGAACTTTTAATTTATGGATTGTTTATGTAATAAGACTTGAAAGCCAAAGTCAGTTTGGGGTTTTAGGGTGATCTTGTAACTTACTTTTAACCCAAGTGTTCTAAAGTCAAAACTTGTCATTTTGGTTGTATTACATATATATAATGATTGTGGCTTCTCAACTTTGTAAAATTGAGAAGCCTATGCTATCCACTTGATGATTCCTCACAACAAAAATATCACATAAATGAAGGGTTCAGATTCACTAAATAAGCCTTGATTAAGGGACCCATGGATTTGGCACAGTGGAGATGAAATGGGTAGGCCACTTACCCATAAATTTATATAAAAACTTAGGTTGTAAAGATTTAAAGAAGAAGCCAGAAAATAGACAATGAAAGATTGATCATGAACTATGAAAAAATAAGGGAGAAGTTCAAGAAACTTAGATGGATATAATGTAGACTTATAGGATAATAAAAATAAAATCAAAGAAATCATCAATCCCTATGGCTAGGATGATTTCTACGGTACTATAGCCCAAGAAATTCTACTATATGAATAATTTGAATGGGTACAAGAAATAGATCAATAATAGAAATTAAAAGAGAATGATTTAATGGAGTTTGTAGCACTAAATAAGGAACAAACTCAAAAGAAAACCTATAGAAAATAGCCACCAAGAACCCTTTCTTGAAGTTTGCGATTGGGCTTGAAATCACTCCAAGAATCAGACTTAATCGATATAAATGGTCTGCAAATTTATGGTCCTCAACAACAACCTTTTCTTTTAGAATTTCCTGTTAGATAGCAGTCTCCCACAACCTAAGTTGAGCTTCTCAAAGATCCAATCTTTAAAGAAAGGAAGAAAGAGAGAAAGGGTGACAAAAATAAACAAAGATTTTAGAAGAAGATAAAAGAGTAAGGAATCGATCAAGAAAGTAGAAGAAGAGAGAGGAACATGATAACAACCCACTTGTTGGGTTTTCCAAACTCAATTCTTTATTCGATTTCAAATTTCAACAACAAAATACAACTTAGCCAATTATTGTATTTTATAATTGGACTCATTTCCTAAACCTATTTGACGCATGATAATAGCTTAAGATTGTAGTATTGTCATAGTTTGAATAGGCATTATTGCATCTATTTTGTATTTATTTATGCGTTTTACACATAGATATATGGATATTTGTTCTTATGCTTAAAATGATGTAATAAGACATATTTTATTTTGTAGAAAGTTTAAAATCAATTAGCCAATCGTGTGAGACCCAAATCTAAGAGAAGAAACCTGCAACTGCAAATTTAGAAAGAAATTTGGATAGAGAAATTTGAGTTAGTTACGGTATTTTAGTTATAACTTTTTACTCCGATATCGGATTGAGGTGAAATTTATGGTTTTGGAAAGAAGATTCGAAGATCGACAACTTTTTATTTCATGAAAATGAATAGATTTAGACATTTGATTGGTCAAAACATAGCTAGAAGTCAACCCAATTGTTAGAGACGGGATTTGACAGATTCACTCCCAATTTTCCTTATTTTTCCCTTTTCGATAAAAACCCTAAAAACATATAAAAATGGAGCAATGGGATACACCTTGAGAAATCTTCTTCTCTCTTAACTTTTTTTCCTCTTCTCGTTAGTTTTTGATTTCTTTTCAGTTGTGAGTTGCTAAATCTTTTGCTAAGGCTAAAAGTGAAGTCACAACATTTCTTTAGTATTTGCTAGGCGATTTTATATTGTTTTAATGTAAGTTTTATATCTTTGATTGATTTTATTATTTAAAAAAATATTTGGTTTGTATAATTCTTTGATTCACTATAAACTCTGGGTACGGTGAATGATTTTAATTCCCTGCTAATCAAATCGTTAGTTTTGTCATGTATCAAGTCAATCAATTTTATGAATCTATATTTTGAGAATTTCTTTTAAGATAATTATTTGATAATCATCTTATTAGAATCATCATTCGTATGTATTTTAATTAGGTTATAAATTTGGATCGTTTGCAATTACTATAAATTTGTTGTGAGTGGACCTCTGAACCTTAATGTTTACAAAATAGTATTTTCAATAAAATCAATTTTTCGGGATTAAGCAAATAAAAACCTCATAATCAATTCTCTTCATTTTACTTCCACCATTAATATTTTTTAAAGATCACCCATTCCTTGTGAATCGACCTCAAACTCATCGAGTAAATATTACTTTGTAACATCCTACGCTTGGGAGCATTATAAAAGTTACAGCAAGTTTTTGGCACCATTGTTAGGAATGCGGTGTAGTTTGAAGGGAAGAATTCTCCTTGGTAATTGGTTGTAGGCAATGAGATATTGGAACTTTTATAAAATATTATATTTTTGACCTACTGAGGCTGATTGCACGAGTTAATCTAGTTACATAGAGAACTTTTGTTTACCAAAAAAATAAAATAAAAATAGAGGCTTTCTTTAAGAAAAAAAAATAAGAATTATATTTGGAGAGGAGAGTAAATGTTATGTCACCAAAAATAGCGTTATCAAATGTGTGATCACACTGTGGGTTGGCACGTGATATGTATAGGGGTAAAAGTGTAAAAAAAAAGGTGTTCATTTCCAAAAGTATCCAAAAAGAGGCATATTTGAGTTGGAAAAAAAATAATGAAATTTAAAATTTTTGTTTTACATTTTTTTTTATTCCTTTCGAGCTTTTTTTTTTTTTTTTTTTTCTTTCATTTCAGCTCCCATGGAAGACAGTATGCTTTCAAGCTTTCTGTCACACTTAACTAGGTTGTGGGTGAGAGAAATTGCATCAAAATATGCGACAGAATTACAAGATTGTTCTATAAATCTTGAGTGTGGGAATTCCTTTTCCTGGAGAAAGTGGCACCATAGTTCACAACACTCCGTTTGGTTTGATACTTCGTATTTTTTCCAAAAAAAAAAAAAACACGTTTTGATGTTTATTAATTTTTTATTTCTTTTAAAAGTTTATATATGCAGAAAATTTGAAGAAAATATTTTACCGTATATTCCCCCCTTTTTCCCTTCCTTTCCTTCGTAGTTAGTTATTCCTCCATAGTGGGTGTATGGGTGGGTTTGATTAATTTCTATCTTTCTTTGTTGGTGGGGAGTGGTGGAAAATGCTCAACTTGCAAAGAGTTGACTTTAAGATTTCATATGTATGTTTTATGTAGAACACAAAATATCAATGTATGTTAGCCTTTTTGCCTACTCGAAGCCAATTAGAAGCGACAACAAGATGGTATGAGACTGCTATCAAAATAAACATAACACTGACTTTCAAAATTACTTATTTTTGGGTAGAAAACTTGCAGAAAATGATTGATCCAATACTTTGTTATAGTGAGTTGTAAATGACATGTTGCTTCAGCGTTGAACCAGAGGGTGATAAGTAGGGATAAAGGCAGGGAACAAGAATAGAAATAATGCTTCATTGCCTGGCAATACAGCATATATAATGTACGAGCTGTTAGCACATCTATTAGGGAAGCTTGTTCTGTAAAACTTTAGAGGTTGATGTGTCTATGTGTGGTACATTTATAAATAAACTCAATACGAGAATTGCATTAAGCTTCTTTCTCATATATTGTTAGTCAATTTCAATATACAGCTGGGTGTATAAGTAATCTGAAGGGTTCACTATCAACTTCAGCTTATAAGATGAGGCTTTGTGAGGGTGTTCATAATTTCAAAGGAGGTTGGATCAAGGTTAGTACATATAGCCCAGCGATTATGCAAATATGCTTTGGTGGCACAACTTTATAGGATCAGTGGTGGTTGGAAGCGATGAATTCTTTTTGGCAATTGGTTGTATGACAAATTCAAAATTGCATCTAGTGCTATACTAAGGCTGATTGGCGTGAGCTAATCTAGCTACATAGAGGGCTCTTCTATTTATTTAAGCATTATATTTGACTCGATAACCTACTGATTAGGATGGCAAAAATTGGTCAGAAAGGTCTGGCCCAAGCCTAGGACCAACAGATTCCTGGCCTGGCCCAAGATCCTATTTCCAGTATATAGATATGTAGAGATCTTGCATAGTTTTTCTTATACAATTAGAGTTTTTGTATATTTATTTATAAAGTTTTTAGTTTTATGCAATATACTAATATGCCTTCCACCGGCCCAATGCTATTCCGAGGCCTGTAGAATAATGTTGGGCCGGGCTATCTTGTCTTGATTTCTGACTTTCTTTTTAGACCCAAACCAGTAATACACAATTCCGGGCCTGCCCCAGGCCTACTTTGGCCCGGCCCGGGCACAAGGCATGAACACCCTTACTACTGATGCTTGAAGCAGAAAAAGCTAAAATAGTAAACGTTCGGAAATCTTGTTGAATCCGCTTTTGGTTCCTGTTGAGCATTCTTATTCCAATTTCAGCTCCCATGGAAGATGGTTTGCCTAAGCCAAGTGTGTGGGGTTAGAGGAATTCCATCCAAATATGCTATAAAACTACAAAGTTTATTCTATAAAGCATGAGTCGTCAAGTTCCTTTGCCCCTTGTCCTGTAGAAAGTGGAACACTATTCAACATATTCCATATTTGTTTAAAGTTAATACGAGAATTATATTGGATTAAGCTTCTCTCTGATATATTGTTAGTAAATTTCAATATGTTTCTGTTGCTTCAGATATGCCGGGGCAACATGGCTAGAAAAGTAGACACTATGAGAGCTGAGAATGGTTCACTATATACTTCAGCCCATATGATGAGGCTTAGTGAGGGTGTTCATAGTTTCAAAGGAGGTTGAATCAAGGTTAGTAGTTAGTACATAAGCGATTATGCAAATGTGCTTTGGTGGCAGAACTTTATAGGTTAAGTTGTAGTTCGAAGCGATGAATTCTCCTTGGCAGTTGGTTGTATGACAAATTAAAAATTGCATCGAGTACTATATCTTTGATTTACTAAGGCCATGTTTGGCAGCCACCTGTAATGAAATCGTTTCATTTCAAATTTCCAAGGCATTTGTAGACACAAGGTGTTGGTTCAAAATGAACTCATTCAGATTTATACTTAATAACATATATCATTTCATTTTATACAAAACCTAAGATGCCTTCTTTTCTAATTTTAGTTAACAAATCAGTATAAATCTGAATGAGTTCATTTTGAACCATCACTTTTGGCTACATTTGTCTTTGGAAATTTGAAATGAAATGATTACATTACAGGTGTGTGCCAAACAGCCTCTAACTACTAAGGCTGATTGGCGTGAGCTAATCTAGCTAGATAGAGGGGCTCTTTTATTTATTTATTTAAGAATTATATTTGACTCGATAACCTACTGATTAGAATAGAAAAAAATTGGCCAGAAAGGTCCGGCACAAGCTTAGGCCCGAAAGATCCCTGGGCCAAAAATGAAGGCCAATCTTATAATTGGGCCAAACTTCGACCTATCCTGGCCCGGCCCAAGGTCTGATTTCCAGTATATAGATAAGTATAGATTTTATATAATTTTTTAATTATAAAAACAGTTTTTATTTATCTTTTTATAATTTTTTTTTAGTTTTATATAATATGCTAACATGCCTTGGGCTTGTAGAATAATGCCGGGCCAGGCTCTGGTCTTGATTTCTAAGTTTCTTTCTGACCTAAGCCAGTAACATACAATTCCAGGCCTGCCCCACACAAGGCATGGACAGCCCTACTACTGAAAACTGATGCTTGAAACAGAAAAAGCCAAAATAGTAAACGTTCGAAAATCTTGTTGAATATAGCCAGGTCTGGGACACTTAGCTAGGTTGAGGCTGGAAGAACTCTATCCAAATAAGCTATAGAAAACTTCAAAGATTAGACTATAAAACATGAGTTGTCGGGTTCCTTTGTCCCTTTTGTAATAGAAAGAGGAACACCATTCAACTTATTCCATTTCAAACTTAGAATATATCCCAAATAACGAAAACTTCTTGGGAAATTTATTAGTTTTCAACTTTATATGTACACAAACTTTGAATAAAAAGTTATAATTTTTTTATTTTTTAATTTTTAAATCAATAACTGTAGCACTACCAACCCCCACGGAAGAGATTCATTTAACTGACCATCCGGCTTACTTGTTAGGCTATTGTCTTTATAGTCTGTGGATGTAAGTAAAGTCTTCCATTCTAGAAGAGATTGTAATTTTACTCTTTCCTTTCATTTCTCATATCTCTGTTGGACTTGTTCTCTATTCTTATCCATGTAGTTGTTGCCTCTTAGAGGGGCGATGCGGGGGCGGGGGATTTTTAATTTTTAAAAAAGGGTGTGGGGAGGGAGGGGATTGATCAACTTTTTTTTTTATTTTTTATTTTTCGGTAGCCGGGGATTAACAATTGATCAACTTGGAAAGGTCTCTTAATAATTTTCTTTTAAAAATTTTTGTAAGAAGTTTTTCTGAAGTGTAGATTTTTAATTCATGATTTATGTATTGATATATTATACATTTGGTGTTTCTTATAACATTTAAGATTTTCTATGGTAGAGGTGTCATATTGGAAAGCTTTAGGCTACTTATAATCTTAAATTTTAAAATATGTTTTTAAGGTTTGAAGCCGGTATATACATATAAAATTTTAGGCCATTGACAACTTGAACCATCGGAGATTTCAGTTTTTTTGACTCCTTCTCTTTTCTTTTTAACTGAGTCAAAAACGTGTTAAAATCAAACTCTCACACGCCACATTTTTTCCATTCGTCGTTTACGTTAGTATCGACATTGGGTAAAGCATGTAGCTCTAGAAAACTATATATAATCTAACTAAACATATCTATATCCCTTTGAATAATTCAAACCTAATCCCCTAAATATCTGATCCTAAAAAAACAAACAGACCCAGATCAAGCCTAGCTGAATCTCATCTGTAGTTAAAATATGAATGAAAGGGAACATTAAAAAAATCTCAGTATCATGATTGGTAGAAGGTTAAAATCATTAGCCTTTTATTAGTTAAAATAAGTATTGTCAACTAAGCTGGTATCAAAGCCAAATAGATGGAAATGGCCCCTATTACTTACTTAAAGAAAGTGATATCATATCTTCTATTTAATAATGGGTCATCTGTCCTTTATAGAGAATTCAAAGGAAATATGTGATTCAATTCTTGACTATAAAGTTATCAAATCAAATACTGAGATCATCAGAAATGCCCTTGGGCTTGTCTTCTTGTATAACATGGTTTAACTTCAAGATTTGTGAAAACCTCTGTTTACTTGTTCAAACTTCAAGTTTTGCTATGAAAAATGATTCATTTTATATTAAGAACAGTTAGAGAACAACTTCAAGTCTTCAAGTGGGTTCTGTACTTATCTCATAAAAAATAAAAATAAAGTGGGTTCTGTACTTATCTGTCTAGATAGTGGGGCTACTGTGGTGGGTGATTCTATTTTTGTCATCCCTAGCTGCTTGTCTTGAGTATTTTTCTGTCTAGGGCTTCATGATGGGCCCTAAGAGATTCAAAGATACAATGTAAAAAAGCCAACGCAAACATTCATGCGGTCAGTGGGCCCAAGCCCAAAAAGTAGTGTCACTTGATACCATTGAGTGATGACTAAACTATGGTACATGCAGGGAGGACCTCATAGACGTCACGCTTTGGTTGTACTACAAAGCTAAGCAAAGCAAAAGCATGAAATACATACAGGTTTGCTAACCTTGGTGTGGGTTCCATTCATTTTTTGCATGGGGCCCACACCCCCTGTGAGGGGGCGAACAGTACATCTTGGACAGAACATTGTTTCGGAAATGTACATACCTGGCCTTTCCTCAGGATGGTTTATATATTACTGGGGCAGAGGGCCCTGCTGCATCAATCACAGGAAGGGAAAATTCATCCAAAGGATGAGCCTTCTCCTATTGAATACGATACCTCTGTTGCCTCCTGTGTTGCTTTCCATGCTACTTCCAGTTAGCACGGTGGGGTTTAGTTGCAATCGGCAAGATCTCCCCCACGACCTTGAATGGATAAGGTTAGCTGGTTTTTTTTATTTTATGTTGGGTGGATGGGCTAATTCATGTGTTTGGTCTAGTTGCTTGAATGACAATCTTGGCGCGAGCAGTAGAGTAGCCAGCCCTAGAGGTACAACACTAATAGTGACATCCGGATCT
The DNA here is from genome assembly GCA_025762735.1 of Platanus orientalis. Classification (NCBI taxonomy): domain Eukaryota; kingdom Viridiplantae; phylum Streptophyta; class Magnoliopsida; order Proteales; family Platanaceae; genus Platanus; species Platanus orientalis. Next base: position 11,846 of record JAOXJP010200848.1, read on the forward strand.
GGCATAGACATATAGACGCAGATGGAGACACAAGTAAACGCAAATTCCATTAAAATGTTCATAGTTGTGAATCACTTGCATGGCAAAGTATCTCCAAGTGTAGCTGCATTTAATGTATTGATGATATTAAGAACGATTGTTTAGTCTCCGGATTCTGTGCACTCAAAATCTGTGCACAATTCATGTTCAAAGGCATGTGATCACTCACATCAGCATTGAAAAGTGAT
>JAOXJP010200859.1:0-12072 GCA_025762735.1 Platanus orientalis
GTATATATGTATATGTATATATGTATATATGTATATGTATATATATATATATATATATGTATATATATATATATATGTATATATAATTAATTGCTACCTTCACATGATTCTTAAGTAATATTCTTCGTGATTACTTGTATATAAATTTATATGAGAGGATACTTAGTTAATTGTAAAGTATTTAGGCTTGTTTATTACTTTATTGACTTTATTGATGTTATTGTATTACAGTTGTACTTATAGATAATAACTTATTGTTATTTACTTCCTACTTTCTCACTAGTCGCTTCTTAATCATTTCAAATTTCTCATTTCCCAAGATTTATTGAATTTTGCTTCTCATCTGGTAACTATGTGGTGTGTACATTGAAGGCCATGTGAAACCCACACGTGGTTTGGTGGGGTCCACACAAGAAGACATATAGGGACACATGAAGGTGCACAAGAAGACACATGGAGGAAGCCCATGGTTACTCAATCGGAGCTCAAGTTGCTGATTTTAATGCTTTTATTAGATTTTTATTATGTTATTTCATATTTTATTAAGTAATAGAGTTAGGACATGTTAGGCATTATCATTTTTGTTTTTGGGCAATTTTGTAAAGCACGTATTGTAAGAGAAATGAGGCTGGACGACCACTTCTAGAGGAACCCACGTTTTGGCATCTTTTATGCTATATTTTAGCAAGTATTTTGGAGAGGTTTTAGGCAATAGGTTGTTTCTATTTTGGTAGTTTCTTTTATTTGAATTAAAGTGAATTGTAAAGGGGTTTCTCAGCCAAAATCATGGCCTATAAAAATCCTCCCCTCCTTTGTTTTTTTTGTTCTTTAAGCTTCTTGATGCCAAGCTTGATACCATGGATGGTGATGTCCAAAGTTTGAGAGGTAGGTGATTACATTTACTGGTATCTTTCTTTTCCTCCTCTCTTTCTTCTTGTTTTCTTCTTCTTCTCTTCCTTTTGTTTTTTTTTAATTGATCTTTTGCTGTTCTCTGAGATTTCTGCCATTAAAGGACTTTGGAAATTCATTCAAAACCTTCTCTTTTTGTGTTCTTGAATCTTCAATTCAGCAACCCATCTTCTCAAACATTCCTTTAATGTTTTTTCCTCAAGAACTCTTTGTTCTCTCTGTTACAAACCTGTAACCATACCCACAGCCTACTGATTGCTTTCCCTTTCAAGAAACCTTTCTTCTTTCAAGTTTACACTCTCTGGCACTTTCCACTAAACTGTCCTGGTGTTTACTTGAGAGAAGACTCACCCTTCATTATCTTTCTCCCATGCAGCAACCTCAGAACAGACCACACTTAACCAATAACAGTCCCTGTTTTTTTCCCTTTCTGTAATGCTGAACTAGTAACCTTTAAGGCTTTAACTCATTAAATCCCTGATTATTCAATCTCTGGATTACAACTTTTAGCTTGGATTTAAGTAATCAGATTTCTGATTCATAATTCACACCATCTGATTCATAACTTTTATCTTGGTTTTCAAATGATTTTTGCTAGAAAGATGAAGGACCAGCACTAGCGAGAGCTTTGAAAAAGGACAGAGAAATAAACCATTCAACTTTAGAAATGAAACTCTAGCATCTATCAGGAGAGGGAATACTGAAGCAGCATCCTTCAATAAATAAAGAAGATTGACAAATTCTAAAAATATCCATTTCCCTAAAGTTCTTACTGAATCTAATATTCAAAGAGAAATTGGAGCAGGTTGAAGAAGTTATAATGGAGACAGGATCTGATCTGGAAAAGGAAATTTAATCAACAAATGATTTACATTTTTATAAGCTTCAAATCATATTGGGCACTTGTTCAAGATGGAGGATGTATGCAACATACATAAATCATCAAAAGTAGACTGCCACATAAACTTACTGTTAGACGTTCATTGTAATGAATATGCTTGTCTGGGAAAGAATTAATAACTCACCAACATGGCTGGTGCAACTGAAGCTCCATATATTCCAACAAACATACGCAGAATATTAAAATTATTCTCTGCCACATCATCCTACAAACATGCCATCATCCTTCACATGAGAAAAAGTTACACCGAAAAGAGTCAAAAAGTAACAACCTGTAAGTACATGGCCACACCTCATAATCAAACCTACAGCATCACCGTCTCATCTTGTCACTGAACACAAATCATTCCATGCTCAAGAGAACCAAGAAAAAAAGGGGGGAGACAAGGATTTAAAATATGAGTTTCAACACTGAAAAATGGTAAGATTAGTTATCCAACAAAACTAATAAACACTAGCCCAAAAGTAGATGCTTACATACTTCTGCTCTACCTGTGCTCACATACAGCATACATGCACAATGCACATAAATATGCATTTCTCATGGCCATACCCATACAGATATTTAATCATGCAAAAATGCTGAAACTGAAGGTGCATGATTGGCACAAACAAATGGCTCCACATGGATCCTTTTACTAGAAAAATGATTATATACTATCTACCACGTCTCAGATGAGAAACATTGCAATAAAATGAAGAAAGAAAGAAGAAAAGTACTTACAAGTCATCAGATACCTCAACAAGGAATTCTGAGATTGATAGAAACTCCATATGCAAGTCATTAACCTTCACAACTTTAAAGAGAAGATATTATAATCTGTAAAATCATAACCAAATGCAATATGTTGCCTCAACAGATTGAAAAACCATAACAGGCCATCTAGATCTAAACGCATGTAGTAATACGATGCAGAGATTGTTGCACTCGATCCAAACGTAAAAAATATAGGACTGCTATTGATGAAATCCCAACTGTGAAGAAAATAAAATCGAGCAGAAAGCTTGAGAATGAATATATCTATGGAAGAAACAAGCTTTTCAGGGGCTAGGAAACCTTAGTTCAAACATGTGACCTCAAGACCACAACAAAGACCATAGTTTAAAAAAAATAAAAGATTATGGTAACATTAAGCTACAGACCCAACAAATGGAACAAGAGAATTGTATAAATAAGTAAATCTAAATAGCCAAATAAAAAAATTTCTTATAGAAGTTAAGAATGAAAATCAAAATTATTTTACATTGTAGACAAAAATCCGCAATTTCGGATGAAATTGGAACATCCTGATTTTGAGTGCTAGTTCTGGAAATCAGAAAAAAAATCATCAGGTTTCAAAGAGCAATGCTTCAACATAACTATGAAGGTGGTTAAGGAACCTTGGGATGTTACTAGTTCCAAAATCCATGAATCATTCTTTTCATATATGATGAAATAATATTTTTTCACTGACAGTTTGCTACCAACAAACTATGCCAGTTCTAAGCACACTAGCATCTCTACTTCAGCAATCAGGATCTCCTGTCAATTGAAGGGAATGGAGAGATGGAAATTATGCCATGACAGCTGCAGAAGCAGCATCTTTTTTTTTTTTCATGTTACATACAATGTCTAACAAGGTAAAAGCCTCAAGGCAAGAGGCTTATGCTTCGAAGCAAGGTGATTGAAAAAAGGCTTCAAGGCTTAAGTCTCAACAAAAATATTAGTGGCTTATATATACCTCATCTGGCTGATGAATATACCTTGGGATAAAAAGGCACATGGCTTACTCAATGCCTAAGCTCCACTGGTGCATGGACAATAATGAAAAAAAAAACAATTTTTTATTTTATTTTTTATTTTTGTTGATTTTACTCTTTTGTGCCAAAATGATATAGGGATGTGTCATTATCATTTGTTGGGATGTTGAAAACTTGCTTTTCAAAGAAACATATTTTTTTTCCTCATACGAGGATTTTCTCAAAACCTTACCTAATAAAATCCTCTTCATTCTTCACATTTCCCCACTGATACTTTTATTAATAAAATTCAATTAAGTTCCTAGCTTATTTTCAATCACAAAACAACCTGATTTAAACCAGGTGATGCCTTTTTTTTTTTTAAAGATACCAAGAGGTTCACCGAGGTTTTGACGTAAGTCATTTCCTACTCAATATTCTCCCTTCTTCTTCCAACCACTTTCTTACATTTTATACAATTAGTGGGTGTAACTTGAGTGGAAATAAAATACAAAAAGAAACTCTCAAAGGTTCAACAGGACTTGAAATGATTCAGCAGGGAAGTTTGGGAAATTGAAGAGCCAAACATCGGAAAGGAATAAATTTAAACACACTGCAATTCTTGTGGTATGAAAGTTATTGGAAGATTCTTAAAATGAAAGAACCACAATGATTTTATGTTATTATCTCTTTTTTTTTTTGAAACTAGTAATGTATTATAAAGTCAAATAGAATTAAGAGAAAGGTACAAAGCTAGCGTAAGGAATGCAAGCAATATAAAAAAGCCTCACGGTTATACAACGTGGAAAATCACTCGGTCCCACTCAAAAATCCATGAATCCAAAGTGGGGCTCCCTCTGATAGAATCTATATAAATTCAATCATGGATTCTTGATAGGGAATCATCGAAAACCTTTCTTAGCTGGCCCTGTATGCCCTCCAAAATTCTCCTATTGCATTCCTCCCATATTGACCACACCAAAGATGCCGGAATTAAGCACCATAACTGTCTTCGAACCTCGGTCCAGGTTCTGCATCTTTGGGTAGGCCAACATTGGATAAGATCCTTAAATAACTTTGTTTAGGCCCATGCCACACCGAAACGAGCCAAGAAGTAATTCCAAAGCGGATATACCCATGGGCAATGAATAAAGAGGTGGTCAAAAGATTCTCCGTTTGGAAAATAGTTTTTATTTTTATTTATTTTTTTCAATTGTAATGCCTAACACTAAGACCTCATGACATCGGGCCCAATTGTCACAACCACACCTTTAGCCTATTAGAACATTGGTTGCACATTAATAATTGTTGAAGTATATTAATTGGTGTATCTCCTAACACCATAAGGTTTTGGGAGAGTTGGTTAGTTTACTGTCAACATGGTATCAGAGCAGGTCTGGTTGTGAGTTTGAATCCCGGTGAAAGTATTTTCCCGGATATGATGTTGTGTATGTATGTACACGTTGTGTGGACCTCGTGCGTAGCTCCCCAAGTGTATTCCCAGGAGAAAACAGTGTTCCTCCAAAGGGTGGTGTTGAAGTATATTAATCTGTATCTCCTAATACCTTAAGGTTTTGGGAGAGTTGGCTAGTTTACTGTCAACAAAAATTACAAGAGGACAGTGCATGCTGTTCAATTATTATTGTTGTATAATCATTTTCTTATGTCTTGGATGAAAGAGAGATGGCTAGCCCACATCAAAATAAGGGTCTTAATAGAAATTCTAGCACTGGTCTTCATGATGACTGTAATGATGTAATAGTTGTTTGCAAAAAACCTAAGAGTCTTTATGTGCAAGTATTCTTGAAAAGCTTAAACATTTCAAGCAAAGTTGCAATGACATGAATTTAATGATATGATAGTCCTTCAGGAGAAGAAAGTAACTATATACCAAAATTTTGTGTTATCATGCAGTGCAAACCCCATAAAGTAGTCATAGAATGATGTCTCAAGGGAGAAGGGAGAAGTTAGTAAAACTAATCAGCTCATAAAACTAAAGCATATCACAAAAAGTATAAGCTTGCTAACCTGTTTTCCTCTCAAATGATACAATAGAAGATTCAGAACCCGATAGTCAAAGGATTTCAGATGAATTGTCCTCATCACATCTTCCATCAAAATCTGGAAAACATGTTCTTGATAAAAAATCTGAACAGCAGACCCTCAAGCAGGAATAGACCTATTGCAAATAATGTTTCATTAACATTGATTAGAAACTATTCTAATGCATTACTAAGTATAATTTGTTAACTTGTCACACCCTCAATTCTTGGTGTCCTAGACCAAGAATCCATGCTTCTTATTCTACAGCTGGAATAATCCAAACACGTATTACACAGATATTGGCAGGGACTGTCCAAAAACAAAATTCCTACTGTTTGGAAGAATTCTAATCATCAATATATATATATAGAAGAAAAACAATGGAAAAAATCCAATTCCATGTAACTACTGAAATTTGCATTAATGACCCGAACCATCCAACATTTAGGATACCTTGTGAATTGGCACACAGCAAACTTAGCATCCCTAACTTTCCATTATAAGGTGTCATTTGTATAGAATCCTTACTCATCCATTCCACAGGCTATATGACATTTATCACGCAGTTCAGACTGCTTGAATAGTGCAAACTTTGGTTTATAGCATTCAAGGGCTCATCCAACATTTAGCTGCTGTGATTAAAATAATAGAAATTGGAAATATGCTTAAGTTAAAGATGATCCAAACATATACAGGATTTGTTTGTTGTAGTATCCATAGTTAACAGAGCAAGAAGCGAAGTGAGAAGCAATGTGAAAGCATAAATCCTCAGGAAGCAAGAAGCAAAAAAATGATTAAAAAGTGTGTAGTGAGTAGGAAGCAAGACAAGTGCAAGTTGGAAGTAACTTCTAACCATTAGAAAAAATGACTTAAGTAATGAAATGAAAATAACAAGTGAATAAGTGATTACTAATAGAAAGTAAATAACAAAAGTTTGCAACCAATAAGTATAACTACAATAGTTGATTACTAATAGGAAGTAAATTACAAAAATTTATAATCAATAAGTACAACTTTAATACAATAAAGTGACAAAATTCAATAAAGTAATAAGCAAATCTAAAAACCATACTATGCAAGTAACAAAGAATCATGACATAATATGAAAATTAATTTTGTTATTGCTATGGCCAACCATACCTTAGATTTTACCTTAAATAAGTTTTTTTGTACATGACTATAGAAGACCTTGTATAAAAACCATCAATTTTGAATCTTTTTCATTGGATTGGAATAAAATAATAAAACAATAAATCAATACAATTTTTTTTACTACAACAACAACAACAACAACAAACAGCCTTATCCCAACTATTTGGGGAATTTTTAATTTAATGTAAACCCTATGCTATTGGCATTAAATAAAATATTTTCTATGAAATTTAATATTGATTTTGTAGTAAATTTTTTTTTACTACAAAATCAATATTAAATTTCATAGAAAATATTTTATTCAATGCCAATAGCATAGGGTTTACATTAAATTAAATTAAATTTTGCTTCTTGGATTGCTTCCTAGTCGATTCTCTAGATTTTTCCAATTGCTTCTCTAGGAACTTCCACTTACTTTCCCAATTACTTCATCGTGTTTCCCAAATGCAAGAAGCGTGTTTCCCACTACTTAGGGAAGCGGAATTGAATTGGCTTCCGAAACGAGTTTCCCACCTTGTACCAAGCTTCCACGCAGCTATGGTAGTGTCTATACAAGGGCATTCAATTGGATTTTTTTTGGAGAATATTCTTCCTACATACTGATATAACTTCAAGAACTTAAAAAACTGATGTGGCAGCCTTCCTTTGGCTTGAGAAGAACTATCCAATGTGGAAACCCAGACCAAGATTTCCTAGGAAATACAAGAAGTCTACATGCTGTCCTCATGTTTAGTCTTCATTTTCTTTATGTTTTTATGGGGTTGTATGAATGATTTTTATGTAATAAGGCCATATGAGCCAAGAGTAGGGAGTGGAGTTAGAAATAATTTAGAATAGTTTTAGGAGTTTTTTAAAATGTTTTTATTAAGTTTTATAGGGTTTTAGACAGCTGGCCGTATAGCATGGGGGTGGGGTATTTTGTCCAGGATTTGTTTTAGGCTTATAAAAAGCCTCTAAACTCACATGTACAATCAGTTTGGAGTTTCTGAATTGAAGATTGTTTCTTTGCTCATGTTGGAGCTTGGGTATCTCTTCCCAAAATCCCTCACGACAAGGTGAGTTCCTCCCTCTTTCTTATTCTCTATTTCTCTCTCTTTTATCTTCTCCACCCCTCTCACGTTTTCTCTTCTCTTCTTTTTTGGTTCTTTTCTTAATTTTCCTGCAATACTCTCTTTTATCATCTATTCTTCATCCTTTCTTTCATCTACATCACTCCCTTGAATTCCCCTTTCTTTATTTCATCCTATTACTTGTTTTTCTCTTGTTTCTTTAATTTTCTTTGCTACAACATATGTTTTTCTAATTACTTTTATTCTATCCATTCAAAGTTTAATTCCTTTCAATCATATACCCATTCTAATTCCCCAAACCAATCCCCCATTGTTTTCCCCAAAATTCTAACCCTAATTTCACCTTTTCTTGAATTTCCCCAAATTTTACGAACCCTAAAGCTCCCACTTCAATCGAACACCCTAAACCTTCTATATTTCAAGATTCTTGAAAATACACATACCAAAACATATTCTAGTGTGGGCGGCTGGGTGTCCCACTGTATCACCTAAACTCTAGGGTTCCAAATTTGAAATCTCCCAATTTGGGGATTTTTTACTCTCTTTCAATTCCTTCATCCTTTCTTTAATTTCTTTCTAATTTTCTTTGATTTTCTAATTCTAGTTGATAATTAAATCATTCTTGAATTAGTTTCTTTAATATTTTATAATTGCTTTGATTTCTTTCAATTTTCGGCATTCTTTAGTAATCAAAAATCAATATTTAGGCTTTGTTTATATTAAATTAGTGTAGGAATCCTATTTCCTTTGGATCCGACATCAAAAACTGAATTTGAATTATTTGGTTAACCAAATTCTGCAACAAAATCTTACCTAAAATTAAGTAAAAAATATGCAACAAAATGGAGAAAGGCCCTGAGAATAGCTACCTCCTTTTTTCTTATGAGTGCATGACAGAGCTTCCTTTCTAGAGACCAATACTCTTCTCCACACCTCAGTTCTTCTCTTATTCTAAACCAAGTAAGCAGAATGATGACAATAGAAGGTTAAAAGCTATGAGCTTTCGATATGCTCTAATACATCATTTCTGTTAAAGAGGATTGTCAATAACAAGATGCCATACCGCTCCGTCAAAAGTCCATGCCGCTCCAGTAGAAGAACAAGAGTTCTAAATGGATCAGTTTTAAAAGCTTCCAGAAAGTTATTTTTCAGTCTTTGATTCCCATCCTGTATCTTAGTTGGAATCAGATTGGTAAGTAAGCATCAAGTAATTGTCTGAAAAGTTTTATAAGGAATGCTTCCAGAAATTTTAATTTTACCACCTTATCAATATTACTAAAACAGTCGGTTCCTCTTTCTAAAGCTAGAATGCCCTCCGTTGATAAATGCAAAATTTCTTCATTATATCTGTCAAGCTGTATCAAGAAAATCAGGACCATTGAGAAAGAGAAGACATTTTAAAATAGAGACTAGATATGGTAACTTTTTTTTTTATGGAAGAAAATTTTTTATTCAAAAGGGAGGGGATAAGGCATCCCCTACCTAAAAAAGAGATTGACAACAAAAACAAAAAACGAGAAAACAACAGGAGGAAAACTAACCCCCAGCAACCCACACCAAGCTTATACCTTCCAACTCCATTAACTGATTTTACAACCCCTTAACCCGCTCCAATCTTTTACAAGATCCCCAGGTTTTAATGAATAAAACCCCTTACATTAAAAGATCTTTTGGGGCTTCCAGGCCACAACATTAAAAGATTTGAATGATTGAAATACCATGGATCACACAATTCACACTGTTTGAACCATGCTTACAAAAGCAATGGATATTCTGGTTTTCTTACTTCCACATGGTTCAAAAACCGTGTGTTGCAAGATCAAAGTTCTAGAGTCCATAACACCACTTTAGTGGAATAACTAGCAAGTTATTTAAAGTTTTTCCTTTCAACAGAAAAAGAGATTGCTTATAACAGTATTACTTCTGAGACTGTTACCTGATAAATGTAGCTTTCTGTAAATGAAAGCACAGGGAGGTATCTGAATACAGATTGTGGTTTGTTCACATCCAATTCATGAAACATAAAATATGACCTGCACTGCTAATTTGCAAAGAGTCATTATATGATTGATTGGACAGTAAAAGTTTTCCCAGGGGGATAAGAAACATGTTCATGTTAATAACATTATGTCAAAAGCACTGCCCATTAAAAAAGAAAAGGAAAGAAAAATGTCATCCAATTTTTATCTTTATAAAAACCCTAAGAAAGAAGAAAGAAGAAATTACAACAACAACAAACCTCTCCCACGTTTTATTAAAATGGAACTTTAGTTTAAAAGAAATAGAAGTATGACAACAAAACCACAACCTTTCAACATGTTACTGTTAAGAGAACTGATTGACTCATTGCTGGACTGTGCTTTTGTTTGCTCTTACGATTTCAGTTCAATTTGCTACTTCTAAAAGAAATTTGTTCACTAGATGAAAACCCAATACAGACTTGGGTTGAAGTAATGAGGAACAACATGGATGCTTGCAATTTTTACAGCAAATATGACCCTAGGTTGAGTGGGTGGCAGAGCAAGATTCGTGTAGCCAACCCCAAATAGTTGGGCTAAGGCTATGGTGTTGCTGTTGAAATGTCCACCAGAGGGCTTCTTAAAGCTGAATGTTGATGCAGCTTTGTGTCGTAACCTGGGGCCATGTAGTGGGAGTGGTTGTGTTAGAGATCAGAAGGGTAATTTATTGTGACATCTAGTAAACCTTATGGCATATGTTCAAATATTTCTGCTAAATTCTGATCCTTACTCTATGGATTGAGGCTTTGTGCGGAGACATTTGAATAATATAATCAATGAAAGTAATTCCAATTAGTTGAATCCCAGAATCAGAGACATTCTCTCCGTTGGTGGGCTTGGTATTAGTGGCCAGCCAGACATTACTCAACTATTTATTCAATTGAATGCTAGAGTGATTCATGTGTACACAGAAGCTAACTAAACAGATGACAACCTTGCCAATTTCGGTGGTGACCTGAAAAGGCTTTCTCAGTTTTATGCTCACAACCAACTTCCTTCTAAAATAAGGGCCGTTTTTGTTCTAGAATGCCAGGTTTGGGTCTCTAGTGACCAGGAGGGTGTAGTTGTGTTTATATTTTCATTTGGCTAGTCCCCATTTTTCCTAATTTGTATTTAATAAAAATATCTTGCATGAAAAAAAGAAAGAATAAAAGAATGAAAATATGAAAGACATGAAAGCTACTGTTGAGGAAGGTTGTAAACAACAATGTTGCCAGGTACATAGCTTGATTCAATCAGGTCTCAACTCAGTGAATCCATTTTTCTGGGGTTGAATTATTGTTAGTTCACCAAAAAACAGATTCGATAAGCCCAGAATCTCAATCTCTAAGTTCATGGGACTTTTTCATTTTGTTTAAATTGACTTTTGTCCAGTACGTGAAATATTACTCATTCAATCCACAAATAATATCGGTTTAAATACCATTGATGATTGTGATTCCTATGAACAATTTATAAGAACGTACTTGATCAAACAGTTAATAAATGTCATTACCCCGGTCCCATATTTACAGGGTCTAGGAGGGGTGGATGATGCAGCAGCCCTATCTTGGCTGGAAAAAGGCATAACCTCTTTGGAACAAGGTTTTAAAAACCGGCCGATCCAACTTGGAATCGGCCAGAGCCGACTCGATTTTGGACCATAAATCGGCAGAGTGCATGAGTCGTCCGATCCAAGGTCCACATCGGCCGACTCAACCTCGGATTGGCCGATTCGGCCGACTCATAGACTGAGTCGGTCGATCCAGTCTGAGCCGAGTTGAGCCAGCCGATCCAGTCCAATTTGAACTGAACCGGATTGTTAGAATGGCTGATTCATGATTTTTTTTTATGAAAACCCACCATAACACCCATTTCCTCCATTTTTTGGATCAAAACATTGTTTGCTTGCTTCCTCCTATTTTTTTGCTCCAAATTGTTCTTAACATTTGTTTTCATCAAGATTTACTAGTTTTTTGCATCAAAACTAATAAATCTTAAAGATTTAAAGGATTGAAGAAGTGGGTTTTAGGGTTCTTCAAGAAACTGAAAAAAAGAAAGATTTGTTTTCATTTAAATTGTTTTTTGTTAGTTTTTTTTTTTAGAATATGATAGATTTGCATCATTACATGGTAGATCTACCAATTTCTTGAAGAAAAAACAAGATTTAATTCGTTTTTTAAGCAAAGATTCAATTTTTTTTTTTTTTTTTGTAAAAATCCCTATTTTCCGAAAAATAGAAAAAACCTAAAATTTATTTTCTAAATTAATATATGATATGG
>JAOXJP010200870.1:0-12071 GCA_025762735.1 Platanus orientalis
CATTGAGTGTGAGAAGCTCTGCACATCAATGACAGGTTGGGGGTACCGGGTTCTGGGGAAACGTTGTGCTCTGTAAAAGGAAAATCAGAGCCTCACCGGCTCAGTTTGAGGACATTCCGTCAACACCCTTCTTTTGCCCGACGAATGGAGAAGGGCTGACGGGTTGCACCAATTAAGAGGAAATCTTTATATAGATACTGTACAAGACGCGTAGAGGATTTGGAAGGACAGCATAGAGAGTAGCTAAAGTTGGATGACATCACGGCCGACACATCTGCCAAAAGAGAAAAACATCCCAAAAAAAGTGTTTTTCTCACTTTTTGGCACTGATGTTTCAGCCCTATGTCATTCCAACTATAGCCACATGTTTAAAATTTTCCTTCTAACCCTTTTCACCCAAATACCAAAAATAAAATTTCTCACTACACCCCACCTCCTCAATCAAACTCTCACTTAACAAACCCCTCTTTCTCCATGGTAGGTTTGTGTTCGCTCCCCTAAAAACCACTAACCATTGGACGGTGGTTAGAGTTAGTTAAGGGGAGCGTTCCCAATCCTTTGTGTCTTTCTCCAAGATCAAACATTTCTTTTTTTTTTCTTTTTTTTTTTATACTCATTGTTATTTTAAAGCATAGTAATTGCTTAATGGATTATCAAAGAGTTGAACCAAATCAGGAAAATCACTCAATAATACGTATTTTTTTGTTTTAAATTTTTTTTTTCCGTGTTTGATTCAGTTATATGGGGCCAAACATAAGGGTTCTATTCATCCCTTTGTGGTCGAATAGACGTGTTTTTTATTTTTATTTTTTTACAAATACATATAGTAAGAATTTGTTGTGATGTTCTAATTAAAGGGTGATGTTTTGAGCCAATTTAGCAAAGTTTATGCCGAGATGGTAATGGATTATACTTATCACACATGAAGTAAAGTTGTTCGAATTTTTTAAGTTATTGTGCAGAGATTGTTTGAGTTATTGTGCTTCGATTTTTATGTTATTGTTTTATATATAAATATTCAAAAGCCAAGTTGCATTATGTAAGCAGGTGGCCGATGTTAGGCGAAGAAATGGTTTCGTCATTGTAATTAAAAAGTCAAATTCTGGTGGTTCCTTAAGGAAACTAAGAATTACCATTGCATGTGAGAGGAGTGGGTAGTACAAAGAGTATAAAAAATGTAAAAATGTCATGCAAGAAAGAAAAAAACATGTGGTGTCAAGTATCAAGAAATGTAGATGTTCATTTGAATTGAAGGGCAAAAAGCTACCCATAAATGATGATTGGATTTTATTAGTAGTATATGGTGTGTATAATCATCCGACTGTGGATCATCTCGAAGGACCTCCATATTCCGAAAGACTATCGGAAGAAAAGACCTCGATGTTGGTTGACATGACTAGGAGTATGGTACGATCAAAGGACATTTTGGCTATATTGAAACAAAGAGACCCCTTAAATGTTACCACAATGAAGACAGTATACAATGCATGTCATAGACATAGAATGACGGAGAAAGGTGGGAGATCTCAAATGCAGCAACTACTGGGACAATTGGTATAGCATAGATACATCAAGTGACATAGAAAAATCAATGATATTGAGACCGTGACTCATTTGTTTTGAGCATACCTGGTTAGTTTGGAATTATTGCATGTATTTTCTCATGTTTTGATCATATCTTGCACCTATAAGACGAATAAGTATCATATGCTACTTTTCGATATTGTTGGATTGACATCCATTGACATAACTTTTTCTATAGCTTTTGCATATCTCCAATATGAGAGAACATAATTTCACATGGGCACTAGGTATTTTGTGTGATTTGATGGGTGATAGTGCTCTTCCCCATGCTATTGTGACGGACAGTGAATTGGCTCTAATGAATGTAATATCTATAATGTTTTTTACTACTGCACATTTATTATGTAGATGGCACAACAGTATGAATGTTTTTGTGAAGTGTAGAAATATATTTTTTACAAAAGATAAGTAGGGCAAGTTCATCATGAGTTGGAACCTATTAGTGTTGTCATCGACAAAAGAAAAATACATTCAACATCTTTTATTATTGAATAAAGAATTTAGCACATATCCAGATGCACTCAAATATGTGTGAAACAGTTGGCTAGACATATATAAAGATAGATTCGTGGCTACTTGGACGGATAGATTGATACATTTTGTGACTACTATGATGAATAGGGTTGAGAGCGCGCATGCAAAGCTCAAAAGGCAACTTTGAATGAGTAAAATGGGTTTTGAGTTTTCTTGGACAAGTATATATATGTTGCTTGGGTTACAGTATACGACCATAAAAGTATCTTTTGAGAAAAGTAAGATAGTTGTTCAACACAACTTTAAGCCTTCCGAATTTAAAGAGCTTTGAGACAACATTTCTATAAAAGTGATGAAGATAATTTTGTTTGAGATGAAGCGGTTGGTGTTGATGATGTTGCATGTGGTTATGCTTGTCGACGTACACATGAATTGTCATGCGTCCATGAGATTGCACACTATATGAGGCAAAGTCATTCAAATCCCATTGATTATATACATTTGCATTAGCATAAGTTTGGCATGCTAAATACTTCATCCTAGTCATACTAGGAGTTAGATTATATTGATGATGTGAAGATGTTCATGTGAAAGTTTAATTAACACAATTTCATAATTAAGTTACAAATGCTGAAGAAGTTGAGGATATAGTAACACCGATCAGTTCACACCCGATGGAACCGGAGGTGAAGTCAACAATGAGAGGTTGCCCACATGCAAAGATTGACACATTTATGCAACATGAACCGTCTGCATTCAAAATTTTAGCTTCAGTACAAAATAGTGATTCTCAGCTTAGAACTACAACTACGGTTGTCACTCCACTACAATCTTGGCAACCAAAACCTAAGAGAAGACCAAAGGAAAATGTAATTAATATATTTATGACAATGTAAATGATGATGCATTTGTTTCTTTTATATATTATGTTTCCTTGTTTCTTTTGTAGGTATTTCGAACCTATCAAGTGATGAAACATATGTTAACCTCGTACATTAAGGCATTTTTCAATAGGGTTAAGGCCTTATATTAGACATGTTAAAGATGTGGCGCTAGATGAAAAATATGGATTTAGGGCAATTGATGGATTGTTGGGATTCGGTGAAGATGGTTGGTGACCAATCAAAATGGATTTGCTAAACAAGTTGCATAGTCATAGGCAACATTATGGGCAAATATATGAGATTCATTGGTGAGTTGATGAGATAATACATATATATCCTGCCTTGATGAGTATCCTAAATATTCTTACTGGATGACCATGCCAGATTTCGGACATCTCATAACATTGTGTTACAATATTGTTCTATATCACTTGAGCATGCAGTAGTGCCTAACATTCCTACTACTTAGATCAAATCCATTGTCTGCAACTGACC
This sequence comes from Platanus orientalis, assembly GCA_025762735.1. Lineage (NCBI taxonomy): Eukaryota > Viridiplantae > Streptophyta > Magnoliopsida > Proteales > Platanaceae > Platanus > Platanus orientalis. The sequence goes on from JAOXJP010200870.1 coordinate 3,438, forward strand.
ATAGAGAAATTGCTTTTGGGTTTGTTAATAGAAATTATTTCATTCAAGTATTTGTTGTTACCCATTCCATTATGTTGTTATTCCAATTATTTTGAACATTATGTAATGTTATCATATTTTTGCAGGTCTTCTTATCGTTGAATCATCTTATTCCGCCTATAACAACGAACGGGTATTAGTATTGATGTGTTGGTGTAGCAGGATGAGAGCTTCCAGCATATCAACCATAGATACAAGAATTCAAAAGCATTTTTAGTTCAGATGTAGCACACAAGAGACAAAAGATTTAGACTATTGATGTATTTAGTGATGAGATATATTGTATTTTTTCGATAATACAACTATATTGTATTTAGTGACGGGTTGTATTGTGTTGATGTATATTTTAGTTTTTTTTAATAAAGTTCTCATTATTCATTAAAAAAATTATTTCACAAAATGATTAGATAATAAATACAATTGACTCATAAATCATATCAAACAAATAGAATATGCCAAAGTAAATGGGATCATCCCTTGTACAAATATAATGCCTCAACATAAAATAAAATAAAAATACATGTCCCCTCCCTCTTTCCTCTCTATGGCCTGTTCTTGTGGCGTTTGTGAACGAATGTGATGCTAATGTGGGCTCCACGAGCAGTAAAAAGCATCAAGATCAGTGGGGGCATATGCTAGATCGATATCAATCTCCCCAAACAACTATTGAACCTATTGGATTGTAGTGTACATATGTTCTTGACTCCCATTGAGATCACATGTAACGACAGGCCAGATAAGGCTTAATGCACACCTAACATGTGGATCAATTGACACCAAGGGTGTGCTACTCTGGGAGGATTGGTCTGCATAGGTAGATCGATGCTTGAGGTTCTGAATGAACATATGGGACACGTGCATACCACTCCATGTAATCTAAGGTACACTCCCCAAGATAAGAAACTAGATTGGATCGATCCGCTATGCATAGCACGTGGTTACTCCACATTTTCCAAATTTGATCAATATACGCATAGTCTATCTGATATTGCACAAATGCGACACCCCAGAGAGCTCGATATGGGGATAATGGAGCGAGAGGAATGTACTGGACCAAACCGAATTGCCTCAACACCCTATTTGAATGATAAGGCTCTACAACATCAAGACACTTTAGCAGACCATGGTAGAATGCAATGTCATGAAATAGATAGTGGTCCCAATAGTCGGCATACAATGTCCAATTTATCTGTAAAAATGAGTGAAAATGAATGCCAATTAAGTAATCAAGCTAATAATTAAATTTATATAAATAAGTAAATGTAAGTTTAATGTAATACCTCATTGACGCTTAATGCGTCAATAGCCACCTGTAAAGCCTACAAATTGTCCCCAAGTGGCATAGTCTCTTTTCGAGGAGTCCATCAATACACCCGCGGTTCATACCCACCGTAATATATGTTACAACGAGGTGCAAAGTAGAGAAAATGCTCGTATATCCACCCTCAAGTAGTGTGATGTACCTTGTCATTTATCGAACACCAACCCTACTCACAGTTTCCAACTGGCGATAAAGGTAGGCTAGGGCTACAACACCCCATGCATAATCTTGCACTATCCCCAGATCGCTTAATAGTCTTAGATAAGTCACAAGCACCCATGTGGCGAACTTGTTGTAGAATAACGCACAACCTAATAAAAACAAGTATAATATGATTGCACACTCAATCTTGACCCGATCACTAAAGTTAGTAACATGCCCAAACAAATCCTTTAGCCACTCCGTTCAGACAGACTGACCCTGAGAGCTTGCAATCTCATCGGCCACTTGTTCGTGCGAGACTCCCAACTCGCTAACCAATAGGATGATCGCATCCCTGTCTGATAGCTTCTCGATGGGTAATGAAATAAACCTACCAACGATTGGAATCTCCAAGAGAATCAAGATGTCGTCTAGCATAATGGTCATCTCCCCAAAAGACATATGGAAAGTATTGGTCTTTGGATACCATATTTCCACAAATGCTGACACCACTACCTTATTAACGAATCGGTAAGATAATGAAATCAACAAAGAAAGACTAGATGCAGCAATCAATCCTGTAAGCATCTCGTTCTATACATTTGGATCCTCTAGTACCCACTCTTTTATTATTTGTGCGTGTGATAAGTATTTTAGAGGTTCCCTCTCTTGCATTAAAAACAAACAATATTAATACAAATAATAAATATAACATTAAAAATTACCAACATGTAATAATAGTAATAAACAAAAACAAACAATATGTAATACCTATTGTTGTTAGATTGTCGCAAGAATGTGTGTCCCGAAGCTCATTAACAATGAAAGGTCTTCCGGAGCTCTAAGAAGGCTCAAAGACTCTTCAGTCTCTTCATAGTTTCGCCATACAAATACTGTTGTGTCTCATCAATGTAACTTGGAGACACTGATTGTTTTGTGACTATTCTCGATGTTTAGCCATTGCAATTTCTCCTAGCCGATGCCGTCGATCAAATACAGTACAAGAAGTGTCAGCATCCATATCTGTCATATAACATACTCATACATCAATAGATAATACCAATTAAAATTTTTTTTTCAACATATGTTTCAGCAAATTTTCCCAATTTTTTGTTTTGTTTTTTTTTTCTTCTCAGAATTGTGTTTAGCCACACAAGGCCGAACAGAGGGTCTCTATTTGGACCTGTATAGTCGAACATGCCGTTTTGGAAAAAAAACAAAAAAACACTTGAAAAATTTTCAAAGAAACTTGAAACCATATGCATCATTACGATTTTGTATCATCAAATCATGAAAAAAAAAAGAATTTTTACAAAACTTACCTAGATTTGGGTTTTTTGCGTGGATTATGTCTTTTGGCTCTTTCTTTGCAATGATTTGGCATTTTTATGCACTGATTCGATTTTTTGCCGCTGTTGGGATGCTTTCATCGTTGCCACCACCGTTGCTACCAGATTTCTCTGCCTCTGCTTGCTTGGTAGAACGTAAGGAGAGAGAGAAGAGAAGGGGTTCTAAATGTAAGGAGCGAAAGGGATGAGGGGTGAGGGGTGAGAGGGATGAGAGGGGTATAGTTAGAAAATGAACAAAGATGAGTATTTTAGGGATGAGAGGGGGTGTGAAGAGAAAAATGAAAAAATGTGGTGTAAAGAATAGAGTTTGGGGTGTATTTAGAAGCTCCCTCATATAAATCGTCTTATTTTTACATAGATACCATGCATGCATATTATCACATGCTGATATGTGTATCTTTGTTGAGACTGAAGATAATTAAATTCTCAACACGTGCCAAGTGAAAGAAGGGTTGTGAGTCTTTTTTGAGGGACTGCCTCAAGCAACAACAAGGCGAGACAGAATAACTAGGAGGGCCAGCACGTGAGACCACGTGCAACTTCATTTAGAATGAAAAGTATCATTGGGACTCGAGCCCAGATTGTTGGAACTGTGAGGGAGGGAGAAGGAGATCTCCAAGTCCTCTGTCACCTTGGAGGATGAAATTTTCTCATGCCCTAAGAGCCTAGATTGTGTGCATACAAAATATGTGTGCAATGCATGTGCATGGATCAAGGGGTGGACACATGCTTTGCACACGGATTTTGTGTGCACACAATCCAGGGGCCTAGGTATAGGCAGTGAGGAAATTGTCTACAGTTCAAAATCCCTCTACAGTCCGAACGACCACACAACCACAAATGTGGGTGGTTTTTCACCCTCTAGATTGGAATTTTAAAGTCAATCACACCAATGGACATTTGTAGATGTGTTATTGACCATTCCAACTGTAGAATAATTTTGAACCATAGATGATTTCCTCTCGGCATTTTGACAAGACTTTCAATCATCTCCAATTGAGGGCGGATTGTCTGCTCCTCTTAACTAACGCTCCTCTCCGCTCCTTATCAAGGGCACATACATTAGGGCCGTAAAGTAATTTACATTGGGGGGGGGCATATCACTTTTCAGCGTTGATGTGCTCACCCCCTGACGGGGCGGAGAGGAGCGTTAGTTAAGAGGAGCAGATCCAATCCTCCTCTCCAATTAGGCTGGAATGCATGACATTTGTTAAAGGTGTCTTTATAAATAAGCATGGTAGAATGCCATTTTCTGGTAAATATACAATAGATAAGTATCCCTTGTGTATTTATCAAAATACCTTTTGTTATACATCTTGTCACATATTGAATTCATACTGGGATGATATCTCTCTAATTTGACTGGGCTAACATGGCAACAAGAACATGTTTATATACAAAGAACAAAATAAATCCAAGGTTTTTTCTTGTAGGTTGTGATTGGATTCCTTGAATTGCATTTACCTTGCAAAATTTAATTCCGTAGAATTCAAAACCGTTGAATGGAATTCTATTGAATTAGTTTTCATGTTATTTGAATGTGCAATATATTTGAATGTGCAATAGAGTCCAGAAGAAAAAAGAGGTGGGACCCACCATATATGCACTCCAAGAGGAAGCAGGTTTGGGTGGTTTTTTGTCCTATTTTGTTGGATCATTCTTCTCTCTTTCACCATCTAATTAACTATCGTGGGGATGTTACATCTTTGTCTAATTCCTTCAAGCAGTGTCAGAAGGAATGTGATGAGACTATGAATCGAAATGTGAACCACCTTAAAACCAACAAAGGACATCTCGTCTGGACAACCCAAAAACCCTACATTGCCATTGGGTGGTGGAGTGATCTTGATATTTTAAAGTTGATCTCTTGGAGTTCCACAATTTCCATGAAATTCACAAAGAGAAGATGGTTGCAAGGGTTAAGCCATTGAGTAAATGGTCAAATCAATAGGATTACAGTTCCTTTGTGCCTCATTAGGAGATACACTTCCACAAAAGAAATAGAAGGGGAATGAGATCAAAATAAGGGGGTATTTGTAAAGTACAAATGAATATATATATATATATATATATATAAAATAGAGAGAGAGAGAGAGGAGGTTGTGAAGTAGGATAGACTTACAGTGTCAAAAGTTTGAGGACAAAGAACATGTCTTTTGTGGGTAATGAAGTTGTGAAAGCTCCTGCTCACAAAATGGGTTGAGATCTTACAAGCACGGAAATGATGAATAATTATGTCGTGCTATCGAATTGAATTCTACGATAATAAACAACATTTTCAGTGCTATATTTCCATTGTGGAATCGACAATTTCCATTTCCGCTCATGAGAAAGTTGCCCAAATGCTGTAAATCGAAAATAAGGGCAAAAATATCATTTTTATGCCTTCCAATTCCGTCGATCCAAACGCAACCGTATTTCATAGACGTAAACGGATTGGGTAAGACAACTTAGAGAGTGGCTAAAGTTGGAATGACAATTGGGCTGGCACATCAGTGCCAAAAAGTGAAAAGCATCCCCCAAAAAGTGTATTTCATTTTTTCTGTGCTGATGTGTCAGCCCTGATGTCATTCCAACTTTAGCCACTCTTTAAGTTGTCTTACCAAATCCGGCCTCTTCATAGACACATGCCTTCAAAATGCAGGAAGGATGGAAAATTTCATCCTTACAGGGTGTTAGGTTGTAATTAATCTCTATTTTTATACAATAATTCTCGAAAAATACGATAACCATTCACAGTAAGATGGGTTGACAATGGAAGGCTTTTTTGTTTCTATCATTTTGTTAGTCAGAGACCGAATATCTCTCTCATGACTCATGAGTATAGAAGGAAGCAAATACCAAAATATATATATATATATGGTGTTGTTTGGATGGAATTTATATGGAGAATATTAATTGAATGCACTTTGTACTTAGACTTCCTTAGGCATTTCGCCTGTGTCAACACAGACAATCATTCTCCCAAGTTTTAAGAACAAGATGCCTTAGACGAGAAACCCCACCATGCAATCTAAACCTGAAGTAGAAGATTGTTAAGTCTTATACTACAGTCTTGATTATAGGGAGTCCTTAAATTCTGTAAATTATATAACATTCATGTTGATAAATCATTTTCATTATATATTTAGCAGTACGTGTAAAAATCCACTTGTGATCCTCTGTAATGAAAGCCCGTAACTATATGTATTTTAGGTGCATGGATTTGATGGGGGTGAGTTTTTTTGACTTTTTTACTCCTGTCATGTTCATGCATTTAGCTACAGGCTTCGGCTAAATTCACACTTGTAGCAATCCCTTTTATCTATTTAAATTTGATTTTGATAATGACCTACTTATCAAGAGATTCAAATCACTTCACCAAGCCCCAAGAAACCAAGATCATCTCGCTGAAGCTTGGATCCTTGAAGCAATTGGAATTGCAAATTCGATTCCCTTTGGATTTTTCGAGGTCTTTCTGAGCTTTCCTCTCAATCTTCTAAAACTTGGGGTGTTACTTGGACCCTATACCCCCTCCAATCTTCTTTAAGTAGAACTCCTTACAATACCATATAAAGGAGGCGGCTAGAAGGTGCAAAATTCATAAGCCTCCATCCAGCTTGCGTCTATAGAAAAAAAGAAAGAGGAAAAGGTGAATTTGTAGGTACAAATCTTAATTAACTACAACAAATCATAATCTTTCACATGAGGTTTTAATTATTCTATTTTTTATTTTAAAATATATTTAAAAAAATTTGTTCTTTAGATACAGTACTTATAATAAAAATCATATATAACAATATATGGGTTTGAGGTTGTGTTTGAGTTGGATTAGGCTATTTGATACCTTAACCAATGCACAACCCACCTAAGACAGGTCCACATTTTTCAAAAGCCTTACCCTAGAATCAAGGGCTGCAAAATGGATCTGATTTTTATCCAAATTTGATCCGTATTCAGTCAGCTTAAGGTGGATATGGATTCAAATGCATCCATTGTGATATATCTGTTCCTGATCATAATAGGACCAAATACAGATCTATGTAAACAAATAAAGGTGTGCAGTTTGCTGCTTTCGAACTTCAACTCTAAACCTTTGTTGGGTGGGTGTTGGTAATCTTTAATTATATTATAAAAAAATGAGGCTTCATCACTCATCAAGACTTAGAAAACCATTAGGAAGCCTAACAGAAGAGGCCCCGGTGCGAGCATGATATTGTATGGAATGATAAGTTGTTTATCTAATCATTCAGATCTGTACCCAAATAATAATAATAATAATAATAATAATGGCTTCATTTTTCCCCTAAGAAAATTATGCCACATGTTTATGAATACATTTGTCTTCAACAAAAAAGATGGTTGAGCTCAAAGTTTGATGGTTGTGCTCCTGGTCTCAAGTGTTTGAGGATGAAGTCAATCTTTTATTGTATTTAACAATAATTTATACAGAATGAAATATATATTTTTTCTTAAGGATATGAGGGGTTTTAGCTTGAATTTGAATTTCCTTAAACATCCAAGACAAGAAGACATTATTATTATTTTTCTTGTTTCTTTTGGTCCCTCATTGCCTAGGGAGGAAGCCTTCCAAATCTTCCGTCACTTATAAGTAATAGAAAGACCTCCAAAGTGTATGTGTGTGTGTGAGAAAGAGAGCGAGAGAGAGAGAGAGAGACAGAGAGAGTTTTCACACATTCGGGTGTGTGCACGCATAGAATTATGTTGCTTTAGGTGTGGCATGGGGTCTGAAGGGGCGAATGGCACATCGTAGACAGAACATCCTTATGGATACAGATATATCCGATTACAAAAATAAAATAAAATTATTAAGTTATGTTAATATATTCGTATCTGTTAAGTTAGGCAATGGGTTAGGAATAATGTTTAACATATTCATATACTCGACTATAATATAACTTAAACTACAACATTATAGTATGACTACTAATTTAAAAGTAGTCAATGGGCGTGTGTGTGTGTGTCACACAATTATTCGATTTGGATAGACCTTGGTTCATACTCGCCTTAAGTGGACATGAATATTAATAATAAGAAGATATTTATACCCCTAGGCGAGGCAAGGCCCAATTAGGTGTGTGCATCACGTGAGGTTTTATATGTTTGTTTTGGCTTTCGTTTTTAGACTGTTTGACTTGTTCTATTCAAAATATGCTTTACTCTTCAAGGTAATTCTCTTAAGCGCATGGGGTCAAATTAACATACTAATTATACCTTGAGGAGAAGCCCAAAATGGGAAAAGTCACGATGTTGGATGGCCTGTTTCCATGTGAGAAAAACGTTATGTTCATTCCTGTATTCAAAGAATGAATTACTTGTAAGATACTAGAGCTCCATGAGTCTGTTAGAGATAGGGGTGGCCATGGGTCGGGCTCGGGCCCTTAGGGTGGACTCGGCCTTCATTAATTGACCGGGTCTCAGGCTGGGCTTTGGGCCGGCCCATGAATTTTAAAAAAAAAATGTTGAGATGTAGGTTTGAACTCCAGACTTATCCAAGGTTCAAAATTTTGATTTTGATGGATCATTCGTCATGAGGATTAATGGAAATTTTGCTAGAATGCTTCGAAATATTATGAAAATTTTGATGTGAACTATTATGAAAATTTCAATCTATGTTGAGCATTATTATACACTTTGGACTAAAATAACTATATAAAGCATTTAAGTCATGTACAAATAAATTAAAAGAATATACAAGTGGTTACTAGTCATTTTTTTTAGACAAATGACTATTAAACATGTCATAATTCATCTTAAATTAGTCATTTTGTAAACAAACTTTAT
>JAOXJP010200881.1:0-12071 GCA_025762735.1 Platanus orientalis
AATGTTTGTGTTGTCCATATTACCTTTTACATATCCTCAAATTACTTGCATTCAACCATTTTCATGTATACCCAATCCTTAGTATTTGCATTATAGTTTTGAGGGTCACATGTATATTTAGACTCGTAGTCAATTATTTGCATCATCATATCTTGTAGCAACAATGATATAACTAGATTCTTGTATCATAAAGTTGACAATTTTTATTTCCCTTGTATTCAAGACTAGATTAATCTCAGTTGGTCCTTGTTCATTTTTTTTTCTTCTTATTTATCCATGTGGGTGATTGGTAAACCATATACATACATACATACATACATATATATACAATTTAGACTAAGTGAATTAAGTTATGCATGTGTTTTTTTATTATTTAAACAAACCTCATAGAAAATCCGCTTGCATATTCATGGAAAATATTTTTATGGGCTAACTCTTATGTCTTGTATGGTTACGTGATACAACAACAAAAAAGGAGATGTTCAGAGACTATAGTTGTAGGGTGGTAGTGCAGATGCTCTAGTTATGAAGCTTTACGCAAAATAATTGGTATATCAATCTACCTAGAGTAACTAGTTCATTTGATTAATGACTTTATACTTAATACTTGGGGACTCTGGGTTATGTATAACTTAATTCACTTAGTCTAAATTGTATATATAGGTGTGTATGTGATGAATGTGAATGGTGAATGGATACAGAGTTGTCAGGTCGACAGTGATGATGTTGTGGATGTATGGATATATTGGGAGTATTTTTTTGGATATGCAGACTATCAGGTTATTGAAGAAGTGACATAGGGATCACTATTCATCCCCAGGGTGTCTATATTACAGCCATTCTGCTGCTGAAATTTCGGTAGAAATGACATATGGATTCCCTGCCTAATCTTAATAAAATGAGATAAAAGGCAATGGGTGAGATGAATAGACAATAAATCAAGTGGACTTTTAGACTGTAACAAGTTTTAGAGTAGGTAATCGCGAAAGCGGATGAGGTGGGGTGCCTAACACCTTCCCCAACTCATAAACGAACAACTTACCTTAGAATCTTTGGAAGTTAACCAGTTTAATTGTGGAGTCAATCATTTCAAACATTTTTCAAAACTTAAACTTGCTTTGTTTTCAAAATTGATGTCTAGTCACATCATTAAAAAGATTGGTGGTGACTCCAAGTCACGTGGAATTTTTCCTACGACAGTTAAGTCTCTTTTCAAAGGGATTTACTTGTCATGCGAAAATCGAGGCCCACAATGGCTCAAAATTTGGTGCTACAAATTTCTGACATGCCCGGTGGGACTAAACTTCCCTCTCATCTCTAATTTAAGTTCCTTGTATTAATGGAAGTTCTGTGCTTTAATAGGTACCCCAATGGAGTTGCAACTGTGGAAACCTCTACAGGTTTGCCATAAGCCACAAGAAAAATGTGGGTTGAGGCTTTGGTCTCCCCACCACCATCCATCCACATGGTTGAGGTTTCGATCTCCCAAAACCCACCTATGGTTGAGGCTTCGGTCTCCCTTACTTCACTAGCGGTTGAGGCATTAGTCTCTCCCAGGGTTGTGGTAGCCTATCTTAGTTAAAAAGGACAAATTCAATGTTAAATTAGGGGGATATTCCCCCTAAATCATTTTAAAGAAGTTAAGCAAACAATGGATACTTAAATCTGAATCAAACAAATAGTTAAAATCCATTGAAGCCTCTAGAAAAAGATAGAATGTTGTCTTAGGAAAGGGCCTAGAATTTCATTCCCCGCAGTAAATGATTGTGAATGAACATACAAATCCACATTTGCTTGGATCTGAGTCCGCAAATGATGTAGAAAGTTCTCATTCGCAAGCAGGTGCTCACAGACGTAGGCGTCATGCATCAAAGAAAAGGGGAAAGTCCTGAGTGCGTAAATATGAAATTAACTATACTCACCAAGGAGAAGTCCTAGCTTATGACTCTGTGTTACTTGCGCACGGCTTAGTTCAAATACCCATGGCAAATGAGGATGAAAATTCACATTCGTGTTTTCGGAAGCGACGACATTCCTGTAATATGGTCATGGCGAATGAGGATTATATTTCACATTCATGCACAATTCTGCGTTCCTGGAAGCAACGATATTCGCACAACATGGGCATGGCGAATAAACAAGTAAATCCTCATTCACGCACATCTTTGGGCCTGAGTCAAAATCTCCATTTGCCACCTAAGAACCAGGGTTTGACTACAGTTCATATTACTCTTACAGGAGTTCCCATAATGCTCAGGGACTAGATAAAGCAACAGATTATCAGTCAGGTTAGAGTATTTAGACTGTCTAACCAAGAAGGGAACCTAAAAAATAAGAAAAATGGACCTAAGACAAAGACTCTTAAAACCCATGCATCACAAAATGACCAGTCATAGGGCATCATGGTCACTTACATCCCTCTTAAGAGGTGCAACTGGTAAAACAATAAAGCAAGGGTAGAGTTCAGGAACTCAATGCTCTTTACTCGATTTGATCTCCCTAAAGGGGTGAAGGAAGTAAACCATCAAAAAGAAGAACTTTGTCCTCTGAGTACAAGGTACACCAGCTCTTTTATGAGCAACTAGGAATGGGGGATAGGTAAATTAATGCGATGCCACCATGGGCACACCCACAAAGGCGTGACCCCCTCTTGCCTTCCAACAACAAAGACAATTTAGTTCATACACCCTATGTAAGCAAAGGTAAGAAATTTGGGTCTGCTAGCAACTCCTAGGCAGCAGTAATGTTCGCCGGAGCAAGGAATGATGCTTCTGTGGACACTCCTAGTTCTTCCAAATCACGACCATGAGCCTTTAACTCTGTTGGTATAATGACCAGAAGTTAGTTGATGGCAAGTGCCAAAATACCTAGAGAACCTTAAAGAGGATTACCAATTATCGGGAGGGGTTTTACAACTTTTCTAGTCATTTTTTATCATAAGGATAACCCATACATTACACACAAGGCCACTACAACAGTCAACGTTACCTCTACTTCACAAGGACCTTAGGCTACAATAGTAGGGTTAGGAGGAGGCTAGGATTTTCCTACTGACCCCACAACAAATGTAGAAAAAGTAGACTTCAGGGATTATAGTTCTAATTCTGAAGGGAAATACACTACAACCACAGAATGGAGAGCTCAGATAGAGAGTCGAGATCGTCGTTGGCCGCTCAGGACACTGCAATAGCAGAATTAAAATCCATGATTGAACAACTCACACTTGAAAGATAGGGTACAATCCTATCAAACCCTAATCCCACTATAATAGAATCGGCGAGGCCAGCTATCCCTAACCAAGTGTAAGGGGGGTATGCTTGTTATATACCTGAGTATGCCTTAGCCTCTACCTGGGTCTGCCCCAGCCACAAGTGTTGGACCCAATATATCTGCTTCACAAAGGCCACCCATACAAGGCCCCCCACAAGGTCGACATCCACAAGGTGCTCACTAGACCCCTCATCACTAACAGGAGCTACCATTGCATAGACCCACACCTTTATGGACATATGGTTACAATGGTTATACTGCGTATACACAACCTCCCTTTATTCTATAGGGTCCATATGTACATCAGGTTCCACCTATGATGGACCTTAACTACATGCAGATAATGATGATTAAAATGCTTAATGAATACAAAGAGCAAGAAATTACAAGCACATACATTACTGGGAAACCATATCCTCTACATGTGGATGTGGCACCTTTCCCGCTAAAGTTTGTTGAGCCTCACTTCAACACATTTAATGAAAAAACATGTCTGAAGTAACATATCGCTCATTTTGAGTCTTGGTGCTGCGTTATTGCTCAATAAGGTGACTTGTTATTAAAATTATTTGTGCAATCCCTAGATGGGGCCACTTTCACATGGTACTCAAAATTGAAGCCTAACTCCATCCTGGACTAGGATTCAATGAAACGGGCATTTGTACAACAGTTACATGGAACATACAGGTCTGTAAAGCTATATGAATTAATTAGTGAAAGACAGTGGGATAATGAGTCAGTTATGGACTTCATTAACAGATGGAAAAATATGTCTTATGCTTGTGAGAATGCACCTACGATTTGACGCTCCTTGAGATGTGTTTGCAAAACATAGCTTTTGAGCTTTCGCTCCATCTTATAGCCCAGAAGTATTCTAGGTTTGATGATTTGATATCTAAGGCGTCTGCTTTAGAAAGAAGGCTACTTGATCACAAACTTGAAAAAAGAGGAAAAACGGTGGTTAACAAGATGGAATCAGCCATGGTTGACACCAAAAGGCCACCCACCAAGTTGAAGGTCAAACATACTATAGAGGCAACCAAGCCAGCAGAGCAAGAAGCTCCTCCCAGAAGGCCAAGCATGAAAGAGTGTCAAGAGAAAGCCTATACATTCCATCCTGATGATTTGGAAAGTCTCTTTAAGCAAATAATTGAATCTCAAGATATCATTCTCCCTGAGTAAAAAAGACCGGCAGAACCTGATAAAGTCAATGACCTAAAGTATTACAAGTATCACCACATTCTAGAACATACACTATAAGATTGCTTTGTGTTTAAGGACAAGCTTTAAGAACTGATCGATAAAAATACCATGGAATTAGACGTAGATATAAGAGCCACGACTGCCAATGTTGTCTTCATTGGTGAAGATATGGTCGACCGTGTTAACATCCAAGATGATGGGAATGATGGCGATAATGAGGGCAATTAGGTGACATTTGAGGGAAAAATAATGTGGAAAAGAAGACCCCAAGTGATATCATAGAATAAGGAAAATATTCCTAAAACCACGGACTCCATATCACCACCCCTAGGGAATGACTTGTCAAAACAACCCCTTCGGGTACTAGAAATATTAGAAGAGTTCATGCCTGAAGATCTGCTCTAATCCTCGATAGCTTCTTGCAATATGATGTCAATTATATGTGATGGAAACCCTCGCTCATGGGGAGAACCACATCGAGTACCAATGTCACAAGGATCAACATTAGTGATCGACTGATCGCAGAATACTGTAACATACCAAGATCACTCTAAAAGGGTAACTCTTCTAATGGTGGTCTATAGATATAATGTCGGTGGTATCTCAATTGCACTAACAGGTACCATACAAGACCCCCTATTACGGTCTGCTAAGATTATCCGTCTACCAATGACATCCTGGAAACGCACATACTTTTAGAATGTACTAGCCAAGTTTAGGCAACTAGCCAAGTTTAGGCAACGAGCTTTCCCTTGTCATCGAGCAGTCTATTTTGAGGAGTTCTCGTCTGGCTTCGAGGTCCCACTATTTGCCATCTTCTCAAATGAGAACTACCAATGTCCATGGTGTCATCTATTTAAATTCATGATATCAAGTCGAGAGGTAATGCACAATGACAATTTGTTGATGTGATTGTTCCCACTCTTCTTGGATAGTCCATCATTAGATTGGTACATAGACCTAGCATTGCAAAGTATACCTTCTTGGGGCCATTTGATCAAAATGTTCATCCATGAATTCATGAGGTTGGACATGGAACTCTATGATCCTTGGTATATGGATCCCCTGAGACAACCTCTTCAACAACAAACACATGAGGAATTTGATGGTGCCCCTGATCAAATCATTGTCCAATTGTTGGACTCATGAAGATTCGACGAAACAAGACAACCTATCAGACACGAGGTCTACCTTACCTAATTCCCTGAAGACTATTAGCTTCCTCCGCTCACATTATATACAGAGAATGGGGATCCCCATTTCCACACCAATCATTTCCTACAAGAAACAGGTTTGCCAGCTACCGCCCACAATTTATTGGTACGGCTCTTTTCTGGTGTCTTTGGATTCACATGCTTTTGATTGGTACTTAACATTACCATCATGTTATGTTTCTTCATGGCCAATGCTCATCGATCGTTTCTATTGCCTACAAATGACATATAGACATGACCTCCAATACATACAGAGCTTAATATGGTTCTTACCTCAAGATCAATGGGACATTGACATGGATGCCAATGACTCCTCGACTTCAGTCGGCGAAGATGATGATGTTCCAAACCTATGGCAGACCCAATGTCGTGATTTAGACCTTCAAGACATGCCGCCCTTGGTCACTGACTCAGATGACCCCAGTGATGATGAGTCTAGCTTTGCTTCTACTTCTCAAGACCTCTCTGAGAATGAAATGTCTGTTAACCCACAAATAGGGGCTTACAATGTTACTAAACTTAAGATCACTATCCCGGTGGAGGGGCACCAGCCACATCCTCAACATGTCAACTAAGTCAATTTGTGGTTCGAAAAGTAAATCCCGCCGCGAGGCCCCACAGCCAATCAACAAGTTGATGCGATGAAAAAGATGGCTGTCGAAGCCAAGCACAGCAAAGCCATCAAAAAGATGGATAACCCTATTCCATAAAACACAATGATATATCTCAAGAAGATCTCGTCATTACTGACTATTTATGACGGCCTCCGTATGTCACCAGATCTCAAGGCATCCATGATCTATGCTTTAACTCACCCAGATGAGTTTGCCACAAATAATGAGATTGCTAGGGCTTCTTGGAAAACTGTGACATGAGAGGGATTGTGTATACCCATGGTCACCTTTGAAGATACTGATCGGTATTCCGATGATCCAGGCCATAACTGACCCTTATTCATCACCGGTTCTATCGACAATCAGCCTGTGTCCAGAGTTATGATCGATGGCGGTTCAACAATCAACATACTTTCGGTCAAAACACAAGACTATTTGAGAGTAGATCCATCTTAACTCTGGTCCAACACACTCGTCATCCAAGGGTTTAATCAAAACAAGTAGCGTCCTCTCGGCTCCATTAGGTTAAGGACAAAGTTTGGCCACATTAAGGATTGAACATCCTTTTATGTGATCGATGCCAATACCGCTTACAATGCTCTCATAGGTCGGCATTGGATGCCCAAGTTTCAGGTGGTCCCGTCAATGTTTCATCAATGCATTAAGTAGCCCTAAAAAGATACTTATGGCACTATAATAACTGATAACAATCCCTTTCAAATGGCAGAAGCCTATTTCGCTGATGCTACATATTACCAAAAGCCTGACCCCATAGAAATTCCAACAAGAAACAATGAAGGGGGAACTAAGCCCAGGAAACTTAAGGTAAAGTACGGTGTCAAGACTATTAAGGACAAACCGTTATTACTACCTGAGTTAATAACACAGGATTTTGTTCTTCCTCTGACACACTTGTCAGGAGTACGTGTGGATCGTTACCGGATGCCTTCCATCTTTTTGCCTGAAGGCCCTACCAGGCCTCCTAACCATTTAGGACCTACCTTGGAGCGAAAACTTAAGGACCGGACAAGTTTATTGCCATATACGAAATTGACTGGTCAATTTCTCTAGAACTTTGGCTTCGATTAGTAGGGAAAATGGGAGAACTCTTATAAAAGCAAGGAAGTTTTGACCCTGCAATTTGACCAATTAGTTCTTCATTCTAAAAATAAAGACGACACAAGAGGGTTGAGCAGGGGGCCCACAAAGTTAAAAGTATCTTCATATGCGATAACGACATATGGAATTGACCTGTTTGAAGACGCTCCCTTCGAGTGTTTGTTTGTAGAAACACAATCGTCGCCTTTTGAAGACTTTATCATGAGCTCGGTGATGTTTGCCCCTTTGGAACTTGAAGATGGAGGTTAAGCAATAGTGGATGATCTAATCGAGGTAGATCTAGGAATGGAGGATGACTTTTGTCCTACTTTCACTAATGCATGCCTCTCCTCAGAAGAGCAAACACAATCTTTAATAATTTCTAAACAATATTTAAACCCGATGAGGGGCTCTATCAAAATTATCTCTTTGATGACAAAGGGGTCTCACGTCATAGCTAAACATATGTTTTTATCAACACAAATATAAATACTAGCAGATATTAAAGTAGAACAAAACTAAAAATCTTTAATAATTTCTAAACAATAGATATCTTTGAAGAAAAATAGAAAACAAAGAATCAGACCCACCTAAACACATATCTCTATGAATTGGCATAACAAAGTCCTTTAGAACAAACTTTAAAAATAATTTTACTATAAATCCTTTGAAAACTCCTTTCAAAATATGAGATTCTTTCAAAACAATTTAAAAACTAAGTAGAACAAATATTTTCTTTTGAAAACAGAGATTAAAATCATCTAAATACCTACACGGATCAAAACCCAAGATAGAACATGAACTTACTTGAAAATAGATTTTTCCTATTTCTACATGTAAAAGAATTAAAACTTCAAGTTTCTTTGCAAAACTAGTGATCAAAATAAATCTAAGAACATAAAATCAAAACAAAACGTTGTCAAACATTCAAGTAGTTACAAAACTTAATTTCCTCTTTACAAAACCTTGTTTCTAAGAACTTAGTCAAACATAAACTTTCATAGATTTTAACAAAACGGAACAAGAATGATTCTTACTTACATTTTGGCTTGAAAACAAAATCTTAACAAATGTTTTTTGTTATTCTTTAAAAATCCATAAAACTTGCTTCAAACCTTAGTTTTTCTCGGATTCTTCCTCCCTCTCTTGCTTTTAATGTTTTTGTGTCGAATTTGGGTAAAAAACCACTCTTATATAGACCCTAGAGGTCTTTGAATCGAAATAAAAAAGTTCCCATGGGAAGATAACTTGAAAAATCAAATTTACAAAATAAACCGAAATGCATCCGCATGTTCCGATATATTAGGCCTCTCTACAGGATCGATCAGGGGTCCTCTCGATTGATCAGGCCAAAGCCCTTCCATTTTTTTTCTCCTTTGATGTTCGCTCACTAAAACTGTTATAACCTTTTCATTTGGGGTTTGTTTCGCTTACTGTTTATTTTGTTGGATTCTAAACTTCCGTGCCTTTCCAATGATACAAAGTTTGTTAACATATTTTTTTAAGTTTTTGCTGGCATGTCTCTAAAGTTGTGTCAATTTGTAGATTAATACTTATACATTTAAATTATTCTAAGTATGTGCAAAACATATACAATATGTTTGTACGATATTAGTGTAACACGTGCAAAATATGTGTGGGATGTTACATTAAGCAAAACATGTATAAAAAAACAAAAAGAGAGAGAAGAGAGAATGAGACTTTTTATTATTATGTCTTGTGGCTGTCAAATACAACCACTGTTACATTTTACACTCTTTAAAACAGAGTTGTTTACCAACATGGACTTACCTAGCTGTGGGTGTTAGTCTATGGCTTTTGAACTACTTTGGTGTCTTCATTGGGTTCTATAGAGATTTAAGGACTAGTAGCCTTGTAGGAGAGGATTGAAAGAATCTTGGGCGTGTGATTTGTAAGCTACTGAAGGGGATGCTTGAAGGAAAACAAGGTGGAACAAATGGTGAAAAGTCTACCCCTACATGTGAAGCATGGAGTATTTATAGAGGGGCTGGTGACTGAACTTGGACTCCAAGTCACCTGCTAACCTGTCATCTTTAGTCAAAGCTTGTTTCTGATTTATATCTTTATCTTCTAGAAGACTTTATGACATGGAAACATGTTTTCCCTTCATCCCATCTTGATGCAAGGTTTATGACTGAGATTGATTCATTGTCCTTGTAGAATACCCTATTACTCTCTACTGATCCCTTGTAGGATTTGATGAGATATTGGAGGCTTATCTACAATAGTACCCTTATTGAAGTATGATTCTTCCCTCTTAGAAACCTGTGCGAATTGAGAAGCTTGTAGATGAGTTAGACGATTTTATTAGTCTCCTGGATGTCTTAGGAGTCTAAAAGTGCCTTGGTTGTGGGTCCCACATGTCAGAATAATGAAACATAGCAGTTTTGGGTCTTTAGGTTTGTCAATACCAATTGAACTATCTGTGATTGAACCACTTTTGTCATGGGTCACTATTTCATTCATGGATAGGGGTATTTTAGTGATTTTGTTAAGTAGTAGAGTTTTAACCTGGTGCATTCATTAGGGAATAGGATTTTGTGGGAAAGATATGATGCTTAGACTCTTGTGAGGGAAATCATATTTGGCAAGAAGCCAATCAACCTATTGATTTTTTAGGTTCCTTTCATTACTTGTATAAGGAGATTGTTCTAAATCCAAATGAGTTTCCTACTCCCCAGGACTAAACTTGCGTCACCTTGAAGTCAATTAAGCCGCATACTCAACATTAATGTCTCTTGTCTAAACTTTAGAATCCCTAACTTGGAACACACTATGTAGTTTTTTTGGCAAGTATGCTGGCTTGCAAATACTTTTGTTTATAACAAATTCTTTATTTACTAAACCAACAAAAAAAAAAAAAAGGAAAAAGAGAAAGAAGAAAGAGTAGGTTTATAATAAGGAAAATGGAACCAAAAACAGTAATTTATGTCCCCATCTGCTAAAAAAACTCACAGGTTAAGGGATTATAATTGATCTTGAACTCTATCTATGCAAATTTTAGCTATGTATCAATTATAAACTTTGCTATGATGTCCAAAGGTGGTAGGCATTGGTTACAAAATATTCCTCAGTTCTGCCTTGCCATACATGACATACAATGGTGTTAAAAGTCACTCCCTTGATATCAAATATAAGTTGTTAATTAACTACGACAACTTAGATTTACACACTGCTACATATATTCTGTATCTTGAGAGATTCAAGATGTGCTTTCAAATCAGGCAAATACACACATATATATGCAAAAGGAAGAAAATGTTCTTTCTAGGATTTGGTGTCTTGGACAATGGGGGATGACATGAAAGAAAATGGGTTTGGTCATCCTTTCGAAAGTCTTATTGTGCTGTTTAACATAAAGGAGTACTAAGAAACCGGCCTTAAAAAAATATAATAGAGAGAACGAATAAAAAAAAAAGAAGATACATCCCGAAACTACACAGTTCGGTATGGTAATACATAAGAAATTAACTTCAGTCGCATCAATGAGAGAATTTTACCGAACACCTAAAATGCATATTTTTTAATTTGCATGTTAAACCAAATTTTTTTGATCCAAGAGGGTCTATTAGAATAGTAGATATCGCAAGGAGTCCATAGCAACTTGAATCGTTCAAAAATTTATCTGAACAAACATTTTATAAGTGGGGACACATGGGGACACCAAAATTGGGTCCCAAGGCCCTTTTTATTATTATTATTTTTAAATACGATTTTTTCAAATTTAAAAATTTTAAATTAATAATGAATTATTTTAAGACCTTTTTCAAAAACACAATTTAAAAATAATTATTTTATATTTAAAAATTATTTCAATTTAGTATCTTTTTAGGTTACAAACACTACTATCCACATCCAAGTGGGACTCTGACTCAATTTCATTGGTCTCATACTTGATAACAAACTTATTTATGACATTTATGAGTTTCTACTTATCCTCAAATTCCTAAAATTAGTTGTCAAGTTGGACCTTTAGTTAAAGTCCTTACAGGACTTTTAGTTAAAGTCCTTGTAGGACTCAAATTCTTGATGGTAAACATCTCTTTCTGATTTTAATTTAGACTCTATTCTAGGGTTTTGAGGTGAGCATGACCTAGCCTCATGGATGTGCTCAAAAAACATGTAGATTATAGAGAAAATCATATAACAAATCAATGGTAGATTATAGGGATTGATTCCCCATGAAAATCAAGCCATCTTCTTATCTCGTTTTTGTCTGGATGCCTCCAAAAATGCCATTTCTGCTTCATCTTCTCTCCAATATGTTGTGCTCTAAGGATTTTCATTATCTCAGGTCTTAGAATTATTTCTAAACTATTAATAAATAAATTACATCTATTTAATAAGAAACCTCAAGAAACTAACCTGTCATCCCAGATTGCTTGAGGGGAGTATAACCACTAAAGATAAAGAGGAGAGAGAGAAAGGGGGGAGATAATTACGACTATATATCCATGAAATATTACATTCATCAATAAAAAAACATAATTATACAATCACATGAATATAACAAAACAAACTACATATGATTTTGATTTAAATTGAGCTCACAACTATCATTTTATGTAAAACTACCCTAGATCTGATCCGGGCTTTTACACTCTTTAAATTTTTGGATAAATCACCATTACCTCATGGATTCCAGAACTTG
>JAOXJP010200892.1:0-12071 GCA_025762735.1 Platanus orientalis
CTTACATATATACTAGGATCCACCAATCATTCAAAAGAGAAAAAAGAAACGAAAAAGTTTATTAAAAATAAAAAAAAGGAAAATGATAAGATACATTTGGATCCTCCAAAGAATCAATTCTGAGAAGATAGAGATGATTATAGCTTCAATGGTGCAATATGACATCTTTAATCACAAACTATGACTGACTGATCATCACATAGGCTTATAACCCAAATAGAAAAGGATCAGAACACGTCAGTTTTAGGGCTAGCAATATATGCTTCAATGCAATGTTTTAATATACAAGGCAGGATGTGAACGTGCATGTCAATTTGAAATTAGAAAGCATAATATAGCCACTAAGGTTTCAAAAGGGCGGAGCAAGGACACATACCTTAATCCGGTACATCCCTAGTAATTTCACTAGAGGAACAAAGACCTGCACTGTCTCCAATACAATGCTGGATTGCATATAAAGCAGAAAAATTAAGAACAATCCCATTGAACAACCCATTAAATATCAAATTAATAATTGCAGCCACTGCTTATGTGGAGGCATGTGTGAAAGGGTACGCGTTGTGTAACCTGTCAGCTAGTTTTACAATGGTAACACGAACCTGAAAAAGAAAATGATTAGTTTACAGGTAACCTCATTATCAACAGAGAAAATAAATGCCACTTATTACCCATACAGTAATAATAGGCTGTTATAGGGTCTACTGCAGCACCAAAAGTGTATAAAAAAATTGTTTAAGGATAGAAATACCCAAACAACAAGTTATAGAAGCCCACGCCTTAGCCCAAGACTGATAAAATACAACAGGGTGCTGGTTTGATAATAACAGTATAAGATTTATAAAATCAGAATTTTGAGCACTGGAAGAATACCATATAAGGCTACTTTAACAAAGTATTGCAGGGTTTAGAAAGAACTTTAAAATATGATTTGTAATTAGGGTTGAAAGGGTTACAAAATGAAGCTAGACAAGGGAGAACAGGGAATATTCTTAGGTCACAAGGCTGTACGAAATAAGGATTAACCCAAGGGGAAACACAGAAGTATAGTAGATGGCAACAAACTCAGCAGAAATGGGGGTTTATAAGGAGAATTTTGATTAGGTGATTTAACAAGAAGGTGGGGTTCGAATCTGTTAAAGGAATACTAAATCATGCATTTCAGGACACATATCTAACTCCATAGCCCATATTTTTAGTAGTACCAAAGTATCATAAACAACATAACACACCAAAAATAGAAGAAATTAAGCATATATGAACTATCAAATAAACAGATTTAAAGCAAAATTTGAGAAAACTTCTAGTCATGAACAAGCCTAGAAGGAAAACTATTACTATAGTACCCAGGTTTTAACTAGAGTCCACAGTAGAAAAAACTTGGAAAATTACATGCATGTCTACCACACAACATACATGAAAAGGGGAAAGAAATCATCTTCCACCCAAGTTTGTTTTCTGCAGTGTAGAGTTTCAGCTATAAACCACCAAAAAGAACTAAACATTTCAAACACGAAAACCCCTCTAAAAAAATATGTTTTTAAAAAAATTTCAAACAAGAAACCCTAAATAAAGTCGGTTTCTTTCGAACAATAGGGGATAAAATAGCTAAAGAAATCTCCTTTTCAGGTGAACCTACCTCGCATCTCAAACAGAGTAGCTTTAAAGCTCCTCAGTACCAAAAGAAGAAGAAGAAAAAGCCAGAAAAGAAAAACATTGGAAAGTTTTTTTTTTTCTTCTAAAATTATGAACACATGGGAAAGATTGATGAAATCCCAAATCACTGAAGCAGTCCCAAAATGGGGAATTTTTTTTCTTTTAAAGAAACAACAGGGAGAGAAACGAACCCAAAAAGTCAAAATGAAACACAAACGTCTCTGTGAAAAAAGGGAATTTCTCATACACAAACAAGCAAAACCCACCTCTCTCTTCCTTTGATCTCCAAATCATTTTCCCTAAACGAAGCCTCAACACCCAAATCATTGTTGTTCTCCTTCATCCCCTCTTCACAAACCACCGCCGTCGCCCCCATAGTTGAGAATTCTTCATCATCATTCGAACAACCTAGTGAAACAGACCCAACAGACCCCAAATTCATAGAACCCACCACCAACCTAGAACTCACTTGAGAGCTAAGGTTAGGGTTAAGGTTTTCCTTGTAGCCCTCCTTAGGTGGTGGGTTTTGTTGGAATCACTGCTAGCCACAAGCAGTGGAGGCTTCTCAAGCCTCCTACTCCGAAGCTGCAAATAAGAGAAGCCAAAGTTACCCGCTGATTCCGTCATCGTCTTCTGTAATCTCTGCAAGGCAAGGGTTTTGGTTCAAATTTGAACCCCTAAAGAAGACTACAACCTCACCTGTAATCTTAGCCTTCCTCACGCACTTCCCCATCTTCCTTCTACCTAGTTAAGCTTTCATAAGATAGAAGCAAAGAGAATAAGAGGGATCAGAAATAATGGTGTTTCTCCCCTGCACCAGTTACAGTGGGAACGCGGGAAATAAGAGGGAATAAGAGGGAATGATTAATTAGTTTTAAAAGGGGGTGATTGGGAATGCTCCTGATAGAGTTACTATGGTTTAGGATGCCAAATAACTTGTGAGAGATATTTTTGTCTAAACAGATGTATAAGAAAAACATGTATATAAGTCGTTTTAGATTATGAATAAGTACGTAAAAATATTTGTAAAAAGTCATCATAATTATTAATGGATAATGTCCATTATACTATGTAAAAAAATCATATCATATTACACTTTTAGCAATACAAACACCCATGTCGACTATTTAATTGTTGAAAATCAATATAACAAATTTAGTGGAACTTAAAGGGACTATTTTAATTTTTCATAAAATTTTATTATGATTGATGAAATTTATGGGCTCATGTCTATATACATACTTTTATAATTATATATAGGATTAAAAGTTCTTTCAAGGTTCTTACATTTATAAGTATTATAGATTAACATCAAAATGACATAATTTAACATATCACACTTGCGGCGACAAAGACAATTACTTCACCACTGATATCACAACACTACTTTTATTTTTGGCGACACCGATGACATTTTGTCATTGAGCATACACTTTTCATGACGCGAATAATAACATTGTCATTGAAATTTTATTTTTGACAATGAAGAAGGCTACATCACCATTGAGCAATCACTTTTCGCAATACAAATCATAATGTCACCAATGAATATTTGAGTTTCTGCGACGAAATAATTAATTACGTCTCCAAAACATGCCACTTTGAGTGACGTAATCTAGCTTCCGTTGCCAATTGGTGGCTTTCAACAACTAAATCTTGTTTGTGTCACCAAAGATGCAATTTGTTGTAGTGAAAAAATATAGCCACATGAAGAGGGATTGTCTAGAATGTGCTAACAAGAAGAAATGTGATAACCCTAGTATAGTGTTGGTAAAGGAACATGAATACATAAGATATGTTCTCACAGTCTCTAAAGGTATGGATATTTTTTCTCATGATGAATGGATATTAGATTTAGGTTGTTATATTCATATTTGCTCCATGAAAGAATATTTTGATACATTCCAAGAGAAGAAGACATGTCTTATTTCTTTGAGTGATGGGTTCACTTGTGATGACACTGGTGTTGGGATGGTAAAGATCAAGATGTTTGATGGAGTGGTTCGTAATTTGGGTGGTGTCGCATATGTCCCAAAGATACAAATGAATTTAATATCCCTAGGCCAATTGAACTCCAAGGGTTGCACATATTCAGCTACAAGTGGAGCCATGAAAATCACACGTGGTTGTTTGGTATTGATGAAGAGAGAAAAGTGTGGTAATAGTTTGTATCGTCTGATGGGGAATACAGTGATTGATGGAATTCCTTTGGTCTTGACGAGTAGTTGGAAACATGGTGCACAGAATAATAAGTGCTTGTGTAGGGTCTCTTTCATAGTTGGGGTAGAGATAAGTGTTATAGGTTTTCAGGTTATAAATGATAGTGAAAAGGTTCTTGTGATTGGAAATGACAGATCGAGGTCCCTCTTTAGAGTTAACTATGCGAGGTGACTCGGGTCAACTACACATGTGGATTAGTTGTGTTATGATTGAGTTGGATGGTGTTAGACTGAATTAATTTGATGGAATGTGTAGTGGTGGTTCTTCAAGGCCAATGATTGTTTGTGGTGATAGCAAACAAGATACGATTCAGGTTTGAGGTGGAGGTACATTCCAGGTACATATGGCACAGAGTTCACTAAAAAAGACAAATACAGGTTTTCTCCAAGGCGGTTTTAGAATGTGAGTCAAGGTAGAGTGTGGTGCACATGTCATAGGTTTTGTGTCTTGTTAAAGATACAGGTGTTCATAGTATTTAGAGTTATCATTTGGGGTTGTGTGGAGAAGATGAGAGTAGAATTTTCTATACTATGTAGCCTTGGTATAATTCAAGCCAAAGTGGAGATTTGTTGAGGTTGTGGCTTTCATTCACACGACTCTCAGTCGAGAGTTGTGTCTTTGCTTCACACGGAATTGCCAACATGTATCGGTTTTGGCAAGTTGGTACATTTGGGTTATAAACCTATGTTCAATAGGGTTTAAAGGAAATTTTTTGGGGGCTTCTTCTCTTATGCCTAAAATAGGGTTTGGTAGATAAGGCAATTGAACTACTCATTATAATCTTTGTTTGCTTATAGTGAAAGCTCTCTAGTTGTTTTTGCCCGTAGACATAGGCTTTAAGATGAACCACATTAAATTGTCTTGTTCTTCTTTGTGTGTTTGTTGTTTGTATTAATTTCCTCTTATATTTTTTTTGGCACGTGATCCCAAATCTAGGCTTTTGCACAATTGAAAGGACACTTAACAATCACTTGATTTAACGAGCCATAAAAACATGAAAAAACAAATTCTTGGAAAATGAATTAAGATTATTTAAGATGTTTATTAATTTCAGTTATTCTAATTCTATTTTAATAGAAATGTTTCTTCATACATATGTATATATACCAAGTAACAATTAAATCACATCAAACATTAAAAATGAAAAAGGTAAAAAAGAACATTACTGCTCGACATGAGGGAGAGGAAAAAAGAAGAAAAAAAATGGTAAAGCCTTTTGTAATAATTGGACTAACTAGTTAAATCACGTCAAGCTATTATAAATTTTAAAAAAGAAGCCCTGCTATTCAATATGATGGAGCCATAAGAGAAAGAAAAGTAAAGCCTTTTGTATTAATGGGACTTGGGAGGGAAGGGAGGATAGACTTGAGGGGACATGGACAGACTATCTCTTTGAAAGGAAATGAGATAGATTGAGAGAGAGAGAGAGAGAGATATATGTGTGTTAGGGAATCTACAGTTGGAAGTTAGACGTTAGAAGAGTAGTTACAAATCTGTTAGTAATTGTAAATTAGTTAGAAGGAATCAAGATTAGTTGTAACTGGTTTTTACATTACTTTGTAATCATTATAACCTCTATATATATATGAAATGAAGAGTCTCAGATGAGACACTTGAGTTCTCTGAAAATGATCGGTAAGTTGTAATGGTATTAGAGCGTGAAGCGCAAGCTGTGATCCTACAATAAGGCTTCTTTGAAACTTCGAAAGTTTGCAATAGATTGTCTCTCTCGCTGATCGATCTCTGTTCCTCAACTTCTTTGAAGATTTTTTTTTCTTTCATCTATCTCTTTTCATATTGCATATCTAAAAATATTTTCTTTCTAATCATCTTTTTCATATTGAATTTACATATTCAAATGGAATCTGAATCCATTAAAACTCTTCTGAAATCTTCTTCTTCTACCTCCTCCTTCTCAAGCTCCACAAATCCATCTTATGTACCTTATCTTTACTCTCATTTCAATCGCTGATAACTGTAAAATTGAACAGAGATAATTTCTTACTCTGGCATTCTTAGTTCATGACCGCCATTTGAGCACATCGATTGCTCCACTTCTTGACCGGATCTGAGTCTCCTCCCTTTGAATTCATCACAGACTCAGATGGCAACAAAGTATCTAATAAAAAAATTTCAGATTGGCTAATGACCGATCAACATCTTCTTAGCTGCATGTTTGCTACAACATCAGAGAACATTCTACCTTATGTACTTCATCTGGAGCACTCTTGTGAGGTCTGGCTAGCTTTAGAGAGAAAATTCACTTCTCTTTCCAAATCTAATGTGCTCCCACTCAAGAATCGGCTACAAAGTATAAAAAAAGGGTCATCGTCCATGCATTACTACCTCCAGCAGATCAAAATAATATCTGACACCCTAGCGAATGTTTCCGCCCCAATTGATGACGACGATCTCATTCTTTTTACATTGAATGGTTTATTAGTTGAATTTAACGCTTTTAAGACTACCATAAGGATGAGAGCGTAAACAATCAAACCAGGAGAACTACATGAGCTTCTTTACATGAGAGAACAACAAATCTCGATGTTTTCAACATTTGAAAGTGTAGCTCTGGTAACGTCATCTTTTCTTGCAGACAAGAATGAGAACTCTGGCTGCTTAAACAACAATTACGGTGATTGCAATTCAAGATTAGGTTACCGTGGCTGAGGGAAAGGAAAAACACGCTATTGCAATGCAAATCGCTCAAAAATATACTATCAAATCTATGGAAAAGGTGGTCACTTCGTTGTTGATTGTTATCACCGCAAGGAACCAAACTACCAATAGCCAAAGCAATACAAGACTTACGCTCCACCAACGGAATTTATGGCAAGCTCGTTAGATATCATTGATCCTACATGGTATCTTGACACTGGGGTTAGTAATCATGTAACACCCAACTTCTTTGCCTTGTTGCTGCACTCTCCATACAAAGGACCAGTCACAGTTGTTGTTGGTTTGTGCCAAGCTCTTCTAATCAAACATATATGATCTGGTACAGTAAAAACTCCAACATGAACCTTTACTCTATCTAATATTCTGTATGTGCCTAAGCTAGCCACAAATCTTATTTCAGTTAATAAGTTCACTAGGGACAACAATTGCATTGTCTCATTTGATGGCAAATTTTTTTTTTTTATCCAGGACAAGGGTACGAATCAATTGATTCATCAAGGATCAAGTGAAGGGGGGCTTATATCCTCTACCAAAGATCCAATCCAACAAACTTCTCTCCTTAAAGTCTAAAGCCTTTTCAACATGTGAGATGGTTGATACAATATGGCATAATCGCCTTGGTCACCCTGCACCTTAAGTCTTAAATAAAGTACTTAGCTTGATTTGTGTTTCTTCTAAAACTTCAGTTTCATCTTTGGATTGTAATAATTGTGCTCTTGCTAAGAGTCGTAGAACAACATTACTTCATTCTAATATTGTGCTCTTATAATAATTGTGCTCTGGCTTTAGATTTTATTTACTTCTAGTTGATGATTTTTCTCCCTTTTCATGGGTTTACTTGTTAAAACATAAATCTGATGTACACACTTGCTTCACACACTTCAAAACCCACCTAGAACATCTACTGTCTACCCATATTAAGATTCTTATAACAAATGGGGGAGGGGAGTTTACAAGTACCAAGTTTAAACAATATTTGGAAAATAATGGCATAGTTCACCAACTATCATGTCCTTACACACTGGAACAAAACAATGTCACTGAAAGGAAACACGGACATCTCATTGTAACCACAGTTGCAATGTTACAGACGACGTTCATGTCAATTAAGTTTTGGGCTGAAGTTGTGCGCACGACGGCTTTTCTCATAAATCAATTACCAACTCCAGTTTTACAGAATAAATCTCCATTTGAAAAGCTCTTCAACACATGTCTAGATTATGCTATGCTCAGGGTATTTGGGTGTGCATGCTACCCATGGCTACGGCCTTATTCATCAAATAAACTTGAAGCTTGATCCAAGCTCTGTGTTTTCTTAGGGTACTACACAACATCGAAAGGTTATAGATACTATAATCGTTCAACGGGAAAAATCTACAGCAGTAGATATGTATTATTTCATGAAGATACATTTCCATTTTCACCTAAAGTTTCGAACAAGATTCATACTCCATTACCTCCAGTTTTAAGTTTACATCCCTTGATGTTGAACTCCAAAATGATACCTGTATGTTCTGATAATTTTGATAAACCAACTAATATCTCCTCATCACAACATAGACCTCAATTAGTCATTATACCTCCTAGTCATTCTCAATCGTTTGTTTTTAAACTATTATGCCAAACTTCATATCAACCTTTGGATTTGAATAAGACTTCAAGTTCAATTCCTCAAGTTCAAATACCTGCTTCACAATCTAATAATATGATTGTGTCATCACCATCAGATTGAAATCTTCATTCACCAAACAATAACCATGTGTTGATTGCTTCATCTAAATCCCCTGAATCTAGGTCATTTATTTTAAACCTAGATTTACCACCGTTGGATAATACTTATAATTCATCTTTAATACTAAACTCAAACTTGCTCGATAATACTTCTTCACCCAACAATCCGTAACCTAGCCCGACACTAACTCATTCAACCCAAGCTTTTTCTACCCCGGATAGTTCTTTGTCCTCACCACTAAATGAAAACCTATTAGTTTCTACTAAATCTCAACAACTAACTTCAAATACGAGCCTACCTATAAACACCCATCTAATGACAACTCGTCTTAAGGCTGGAATTCAGAAACGAGCAAAACATTTTTGTCTCACAGTCACAACTGAAGCTAATACTTATAAGATAGAACAAAGTTGTTAAACTAAGGCTGCTCGTGATGTCAATTGGAGGAGAGCTATGTCTGAAGAATACTAGTCCTTATAGAATCAAGGAACATGGACCCTAGTTCCATCTTCTCCAAATCAAAGACTAATAGGGTGTAAATGGGTGTTTAAGTTAAAAAAAGGATACACCGGTAAAGTTGTTTGCCATAAAGCTCGGTTGGTCACGAAAGGATTCAACCAGATTCCGGGACTCAACTTCAATGATATGTTTAGCCCAGTGGTGAAAATGCCCACAGTCCGTCTTATGCTATGTCTGGCATTACATTTCAATTGGGAAGTTCAACAATTAGACGTGAAAAATGCTTTTCTACACAGTTTTGTCACTGAACAGATTTTCATGGCTCAACCACCTGGGTTTGTTGATCCGAACTATCCTCATTACGTATGTCAACTTCGGAAGGCTTTGTATGGTCTTCGCCAGTCACCACGAGTGTGGTACTCTAGGTTCTCTTCATTTCTCATTCAACACAGTTTTGCTCTTTGCCAAATGGATACTTCAATATTTGTTCGCTACGCTCATCAATCAATTACGATCCTACTAGTGTATGACGATGACATACTAGTAATTAGTAATGACACGAAATATATCCAAGATTTATTAAAGACATTGTCAACAAACTTTGATATGCGTCATTTAGGAAGTATGAATCATTTTCTTGGACTTGAAGTTCAACATTCTCCTCAGGGTATAGTTTTTTCTCAGGCTGCATATGCTCAGTTAGTTCTTCATAAAGCTGGTATGTTAAATTGTAAAGAATGTGCAACGCCCATATCTACCAAGAAAAGTGTGGAGATAGAAAGTGACAAGATGTTCTCCGATCCAGCCTTCTATGGGAGCATCGTGGGCACACTATAATATATTACCATCACAAGGCCTGACTTAAGTTTTGTACTAAACAACGTTTGTCAATTTATGCATTCTCCAATGGAATCACATTTTCAAGTCATTAAGAGAATTTTGAGATATCTTCAAGGGACTTTACACTTTAGTTTACACTATGCCTCAAGTCCTCTTTCTCTTCAGGCCTACTCCGATGCCGATTGGACAGTATTTAACAGGAAATCAACAACCGGGTATTGTATATACTTTGGGAAAAATCCAATTTTATGGAGTGCTAAGAAGCAAACTACTATAGCAAGGTCTTCAACGGAAGTGGAATATCATGCGTTGGCTTTAACAACTGTAGAATTAATGTGGTTAACCATGATACTCAAAGAACTACGAATTCCGCTAACGTCTAAACCGGTCATTTGGTGTGACAACCTCTCAGCTATTGCTCTAACTTCCAATCCTGTATTCCACACCCGTACGAAGCATATTGAGCTGGATTGCCACTTCATTCATGAGAAGGTGTTACAGAAGGTGGTTTCAGTGCATCATGTGGCTTCAGCTGATCAAAATGTAAACATTCTCACCCAAGGATTATCAGTAGCCAATGATCGATATTTTCATTCCAAGTTGAAGGTCCTACCATCCCTCAACTTAAGGGGCGCTGTTAGGGAATCTACAGTTGGAAGTTAGACGATAGAAGAGTAGTTACAAATTTGTTAGTAATTGTCAATTAGTTAGAAGGAATCAAGATTAGTTGTAACTGGCTTTTACATTACTTTGTAATCGTTGTAACCTCTATATATATATATATGAAATGAACAGTCTCAGATGAGACACTTGAGTTCTCTGAAAATAATCGGTAAGTTGTCAATGTGGACTGTGGAGTCTCCCGGGGATGGTGATGTTTAGGGAAAAATGAAGGTGAGATTCAACACAAGTTTTTTTTTTTCTTTTTTCTTTCCCTTCTTCTTCTCTTCTCCCACAATATTTGACTTGCAGGCAGGTTTCTTGTGATTTCTCTTATAAATGTCCAACGGATTGTGAATGTACTGTTAGACAACATCAACAATACTTCGAATTTAGCTGAGAAGATTTATGTGGCTATCTATTACCTCGCAACTTTTCATCCCATAAGCTCCTGTCTCAACTTCTCTTCCTTATTCTTCTTCATTAATCGGGAATCCAGATTTTTATAATTAACCGAAGACAAACACAGATACGAATCATTTTTGGAATATCTGTCAAATATCAGACAATACAGATATGTTATTAATTTGAATGGACTCTAAACGGATATACTTATATTTGCTCTAAATTGATCCGTTTAGATCCTAAGACGTGTTTATGGCATCTCACACAAAATTTTAAAGTTCCCACCCAAATTTTGTTGCAGTTTTTAATTTTTGTATGTGTTACGTTTTGAAGATAAAATAGTTTCACGTTAATGTATTTTAACTTAGAGGATACGGACTCTCGAGAAGGGAATCCAGCTTAACTTTTTGTTATGTATATTTATGTAAATGCCACTGGGATTTCTATCTAACTGGTGACTCCTCAATGCTTTCTATACTAACTGGCTTATGAATCGATCAAATTAAAAGTAAAGGCCCATTTTTGCCATACACACGATCCTCTGCTGCAGTTAATGTTGTATAGGTGTCCTGTTAGACTCTACAGTGCGACACGTACACACAAAAATAAAATCCATCAGGGTATTTTCATCTTTTTAGGCCCGTGTCACATTCTGTCCTACAGGATGCTTTTGGGACTTTAACAGCAAGACTTTTGCTACCCGTTACAAAAACAAATATATAAAAGTAAGAGAGACGAGTAGGCGACATGTCTTCATTCCTTTAGGTTTTGGTCATAATCTAAACCACAATACACGCTAATCCAAAGCGGATTTATTTTAGCGAAGAAGTGTACAGCAACCCTCTTACACCAAGCTCTGGGCAACACCTGGCAAGAAAAGTAAAAAAAAAAAACTCAACACTGATATAAGATGTGTTGGTTCGTTTTATTCCACCACATGTCGCTCAATGCTTAACACAAGAGGGTTGTGCTACTCTTTTTTCGCCATAGAAAATCTATTGTGATGCTGATCCCAACCTTCTGCCATTTTGGAGGCAAAATCTGCTCTTACACCAAATGCCTATGTTTTATCTAATTGTGAACTGGGTGTAGCACATCTGACGATCCCCGTGAACAAGTGGATAGTACCGAATCTTAGGTATATGACTGACTCTCAGATAAATCTCTTCTCAAAATCCCAGGTTAATTTTTTTTTATTATTATTAAAGGAATGATCAGCTGTAGCAAATTTTGTGGTAACCTTTTGTAGCATGAACAAAAGCTTGGGTATTTTGTCTTTTAACATGCATTGTTTTTTATTTTGGGGAACAAATTTGGTGAAAATGAGTCTCGTGAGAACTGTGCAAACGGCACCAGGGTGTGAACACATCAGCACTGAAAAGTGATAAGCGCCCCCCAAAAAGTGTAAATCACTTTTCTGTAC
>JAOXJP010200903.1:0-12071 GCA_025762735.1 Platanus orientalis
GTCTTGCATGTGTGGATGCAATTGGTTATGGAAAACTTTCTGTGTCTCGCTTCGAGAGGTAACCCACTGAATGTGTGATAGACCATCGGTCTATGCACAAACTGCAAATTGCCTTTCTACCTGCAAGTTGGTTCTGAAATATGGTTGCATCTTTTATGCAGCAGCATAAAGCATATCCAATAAATGATTATGATTAACTGATAAGGATAGTATTAATCCTTAGCAAAATAAAAAGGATAATATTAGTAACAAAGAGATTGTGCTAGATGATTTTTTTTTGAAATAAAATCTTCTCCACACTAATAAATAATCAGACAACATCATTGTCCAAACCTTGTCCGGATTATTCAAGGTTCATTCATAACTTACTAAATTGTTCCAATTAGAAGGTCTGCTATAATGTTGCTCATCCAAAAAAAAATGTTGCAGTTTACTGTTATGTCATTGGATCAGAATAAACCTAATTCAGCTTCAAAATTTGCAGCAGATTGCATGTCACTGTAAATTTTCCGTTGGCATTATTTAGAACTCAAGATCTTGAAAAAATACAAGGGCCGTGGCATTCCTACGTAATTAACTCATTATGACTTGCAGACAAGGACTAAGAGGTTTGACATTTTGTCCAGTAAAGAGTTTGACAAAGAAATCTAGAAAAGGAGGTGACTATGAAAAACACATATTGCACGAAATCATCAATAATGCAATACAGATAATATTCTTCCGAAGTCATGCTATTCTGCATTCCCTTCTTTGTTTCTTCAAGATAGAGATGAACTTCAGGAAAGAAAATCTACATTTACACTTTAGATAATAATTATCACATAGGCCTCTGGATTTGGGCATTCAATAAAAAGCCAATACAAATTAGATTATATACTTTCACAACTGGTTTGTTGAGTTCCATTAGAAATTTAAATATGACAATATACCAACGAGAGAGAGGAGAGAGAGAGAGAGAGAGTTTCTATAGTAATTTAAAATCTTCAATTCAATTTACTGGTCTTTCTATGGTGATTCAATTCAATTTTCTCCTAAATGAAGTTAAAATAGGCTAAGGCAACCCTATCAGATTTGCACCCACAATAATGAACACAAAATTTTAATTAGGGGATCCCTACCCAAGCAGATTATAATAAGTTGAGGGATCTAAAACGTAAAGCACATTTTTTAACATGAAACCTGAAAATACTGAAGGTTAAACCTAATTTCAGGCGTGGGTTGTTCTTCAAAGAAGCTCCGGCTGTTTTTTCACATAATTTTAAAGGTAGATTTTCAACATTACTCATGTCCCCTGATATTGCCTTTTTGTGTCGAGTTTAACCACTAGTAGTAGGTACAGTTTTCCAATTCAAGTGCATCGAATGGACAGGCTGATGAATTATTGATGGATTTGAAGCTTGTAGGGAAATTCACCACTAACCAGATATGGAAAACACCTCAAAACAGGTTTCCTGAGAAACATCTATTCATTTGAGTAGCAGGTTTCCTGGTAACTATGCAAGTTTCCTTTACAGATCACATACACCCTGCTCCAAGTCTAGCATGTGAACTAGTCAGCTACAAGACAATCTGTAAAGTTTTACAACTTTGTGGGAATCACAGTTAAGAGATAAAATGTAAAACAGCAAAAATAAAAACAAAAAGATTGATTACCTTTTAAACTGGGTACCAAAACCAATTAAGTTATTCACAATACAATCCAAGAAGGTTTTTATAGGTAAACTCTTTATCTAACATCATCAGTTGAAAAGAGAAGGGTTTGCTGATGCTGTACCCACTTGGACTTCAAGAAGCTCAAGACGACGCTCCAATGTGTCAAGCTTCTCATTTAGGGATGCCAATTTGCTCTTTGTTGTAGCTTCTGAAAGTGGAAGAAATAATGAAACCAGTTAGTGAAAACCATGAGGGGAAAAACATAAAAAAATATTAGCACTGATATGTGTTGACAACTAAGTCAACAATAAAGTTACCAACCTTTGACAATGGCAACCAAAACAACTTCAAAACTATAAGCTAATATCTCCGCCAAAATTAGAAGCTAAGTCTCTTATTAGAAACAATGGCTATAGAGACCAAACCCTGAATAGAGAATGTCATGGAATGCAATACAATCATGCATGCTAAAAAATTTGGCCAGAAAAAAAAAAAAAAGACGAGAGATGTTAAGAAGGTCTTCTCATTTCCAAACAAGGTGAAAGTGTGGTAATTATCTGTCTATGGAGATC
Source organism: Platanus orientalis (assembly GCA_025762735.1). Taxonomy (NCBI): domain Eukaryota; kingdom Viridiplantae; phylum Streptophyta; class Magnoliopsida; order Proteales; family Platanaceae; genus Platanus; species Platanus orientalis. Next base: position 2,226 of record JAOXJP010200903.1, read on the forward strand.
TGTAAATGCACAGAGGTCCAATATCAATACCCTAAATCAACCCAGGAAACACACCAAGAAACCAAACCCATTTTTATTAGGTCCCAAGACGCCAATCTGGTAAAACCATGTACACCACAAAAGAAAATATAGGTAAGGAGGAGCGCTTGATCCAAGTAGAGAGAAACCTCTCTGGATAACGGAACAACCCTAAAGAACACATAACAGGATATGGAAGAAACCCTAGACCCAGACCTTTGAAAAGGTAACCTCCCTATACTAAGACTCAAGTGTGTGACTATGTAAACACACATTCCAAATATAACCTAAGCAGCAGCAAAACCGGTTCATTTGCTTCTTTTTTTTAATACAACTATTGGGACCATCATCCTTAGAAATTGCACCTGAGTCATAATAGATTTTTTCCCCTTAAATTTTGAAGACGATTAACTCGTAAGTAAAGTACACTAACATTGTTTGTGGGTTTTTTTGAGTTTTCTCTTATCTAATCGGATGGATTAGGAATTGCCTCAATCAAGAGGACTTAACAACCTCGAAGAGAGAGAGAGAAGTGAACTTCAAAAAAAAAAAAAAAAAATTTTGAATAACAATAATCAATACAAGATAAATGTCTTACTAAGTTCGATGGAGCCGTTACTCTGTCGCAGGAATGCTCTCTTTGACAATAAGCAGTTCGGTTACAAGAAGCAGTTTGATTACAAACTACAGAAACTACACTAAGAACTCTAGATTACTCCTACTCCTAGGATAAACAAGTAGATTTGATGGATGTTGATCGATGCTCCTTTCGTCTGCTCACGTGTCATTTATGATGCTTCAGTTGGTAATGGAAGTTTCTCCACCACTTCACATTGCAAGTCAGTTACCATTTTTATCGGTGTGGTCACTCTTCCTACTTCCTTGATCTCGTTACTGGTTACAAGAACAGGACAAATCATGGCCCCTTCCTTTTCTTCCCATTTCAAATAACAATAACCCATATTTTGCATCCATGCTTTCTAACTCCAACGGTTAGAACTATAGTTACCAGAGTGAGAAGTGAAAGCAAGAAACAATGCGAAAGCGAGAAGCAAGAAGCGAAGCTTAATAAATCCTTGGCAAGTGAGAAGTGAAAAATGATTAAGAAGTGTTTGAAGCATAGTTGCAGGGAAGCTTCACCTAGGGTGCGAAGCTCGCTTCCTGGGAAGCTCGTTGGGAAAGCTAATTCGATTCGGCTTCCCCAACTTTGGGGAAGCATTTTGGGAAGCGTGAAAATGTATTTTAAGAAGCATGGAAAACGTTTGGAAGAAGCATGAGAATCGAATAGGGAAGCGACTAAGGAAGTGTTATTTGCACACACAAAAATCCAGTAGTTCAATTATTTCAATAATTAACTAACCAAATGCAAACAAAATTCATTATTTTAGCAATTCAATAAAGCCCCTAACCAAAAACCCAAACATGTATGCAAACAATTTATTGTAAAAATTAGTATTAAGCTAAGGCCTATATGTGATATTGCTACAATTTCAATGCATATATGGCTCAAGCACACAATAAAATAATAATGATTCTTGAGTATTTTTGTTCGTAATTAGTTGCATATCTATGTCTTGATTCTTTGTTACTTGCATATTATAATAGCTATAATTTTAGGTTTCTTTATTACCATGTTGACATTATTCACTTTATTGTACTGTAGTTATATTTATTTATTGTAACTTATTGTTATATTACTCACAGTAATTGTACTTATTGATTGTAGATTTAGTTATTTACTTCTATTAGTATTATCTATTAGCATATTATTCACTTTATTGTATTGTAGTTATATCTTAACTTATTTTTATTACCATGTTTGCTTCCACAATCACTTCCTAATCGCTTCTTGATTGCTTCTCGCTTTCGCTTCTCACTCTGGTAACTATGGTTTGAAGAATGGGTAGGAAGCAATTGGGAAGCAAAGTAAAGTGCAATTTAGAAGTAACTTCAAAACATTAGGAAAAAAAATGTTATAAAATGATTAGGAAATGAAATGAAAATAATAGATGAATAAATGATTACAAGTAGGAAGTAAATACCAAAAAGTCTACAACCAATAAGTATCCCAACTATAATTGGTTACTAATAGAAAGTAAATAACAATAAGTTATAATCAATAATTTCAACTATAATACAATAAATTGAAGAATATAAAGTACTAAAAGACCTAAAAGTTATATTATGTAAGTAACAAAGAATCATGACATATAAATCAATATGCAAACCACTTGTTATTAGTATGGTCAGCCATATCTTAGATTTTACCATATAGATTTTACTATACATAAGATTTTTTTGTAGATAACTAACATCTTAATGTCAAACTATAAAAATATTTTATTTTATTCAATGCCAACAACATAGGATTTACATTAAATAAAATACAATATTGTTTCTTTGATCACTTCCCAATTGATTCTCTAGACATTTCTACTCCTTTCTCCAAAAACTTTCACTTGTTTACTTAAATAGCTTCAACTTGCTTCCCCAATCACTTTACTAAGCTTCCCAAATGTAGGAAGCGCGTTTCCCACTACTTAAGGAAGCAATTTTGAATTAGCTTCTTAAACAAGCTTCCCACATTGTACTGAGCTCCCTTGCAACTATGGTTAGAACACGTGCCATTCATCCGACATGATTCGCTCTCTTCGTATTCTCACCTAAGGCATACTACGTGTCGCCTTATCGATGGTCAGTTTTAAAATTAATGGAATCCTTGTGCCTTCGTTTTGTTGGGCAAATTTGAAAACATGGTAAACAAATGCACCCCATAAGTGTCTACTTTGAATCTTAACCGGACAAGTGTTACCCGCAGTACTACAGAGCTGAAATTTCTTCTTCTTCAACCCTTTTATATTTTTAATTCTCATTTCGTATTCAAATCCCTTGTTCTCTTCCCTAAATTTTGACTTTTTTTTCCTTTACTCTAGCTATTTCGTACCTTTATTTTCTCTACATGGCTCAAATAAAGCAAACTTCTACCATTGATGTTAAAGAGGAAAGCCCTTATACAGTTCCATCTCCGATTTCTAAAGGGGGCAAGGCGAAGGCAACAGAGATTTAAGATACCACGGTTCTTGTTGCTCGCAAGTTGTGTGCAAAGAATAAGAATATCATGTCTCTTGCCACATCCACCTTCATAGCGGTGCCTAATGTTGATGATGACACTTCTTCTAGCTCCAATCAGCTACCCGAGTTTGCGCTTGGCCCAACTTTCTTTTTTGAAGCTCATCCCAATTTTCCATATTACTTTCCAGGTGATGAAGAGGATCAACCCCATCCACATGAGACCCCTATCGACTGGAGTGATTGGTCCAGAAGGGTGGCTGGCTGGAAAAATAAATCCTACCTCATGGAAGATACCCTAGATCAGGAAGGTCAGTTCTCTGTAGCTTTGAAATGCAAATGGAGGGTAATTCTTATGAATGGATGTTCATTGGTGTTTATGGTCTTCACTCCTCAATAAGCGGTTGTTCACACTACTATGTGGGTTGAGCTATCTTCAGTGATCTCCACCTGGCAACTTCCATACTGCCTAGGAGGTGATTTCAATATTGTTAGATATCCTTCAGAAAGATCTGGTACGTATCGTATGAACCCGCAAATGAAAATCTTTTCTAATTTCATATCTTGTCATGGTTAAATTGATCTGCAGCTGAAAGGAGCCCAAATCACATGGTCTAATAATCAAGATGTGGCAATCATGAGTTGTTTTGAATCGGTTTCTCCTATTAGTACCGTGGGATGATCATTTCAGCATTGCATCCCACAATGTGCACTGCCAAATACAAATTCTGATATGTTCCAATCTTGCTCTCTGTTGAAGAAGATGTAGGTGGGCCTTCTCTGTTTCAATTTGAAGTAATGTGGCTCCAGGTGCCAAGCTTCAAAGATTTGATCAAAAACTGGTGTAATGAGTGCCAAGTAGAAGGAACAGCAGGATATAAGATGGGCAAAAAAAAGAGATGTATACTCGTAAATAATTGTATTCTAATAAATTTATTTGCCCACCAAAATAAAAGATGAGTAAAATTTTTTAAATTTTTAAAGGATTCTATCAAGTAGTGGAACATGGATGATTTTGGCAGGATAAAGAGAAAAAAAGAGTCTCAAAAAGCTAGAGGCCATTGACGGCCTGGCCCAGAGTGGTCCCATTGACTAGAGCATGAAAGTCAAAAGAGAAAGCATCTAGAAATCCTATATGTCGTGGTTGAAGCTAGAAGAAGCTAACTGGAGGCAGAAATCTAGGTTGGACTAGCTGAAATTCGGAAGTTCCAATACAAAATTTTCCATCGGATGGCCACATTATAGAAGAAGAAAAGTACTATCACTTCTCTAAGGATAAATAGAGAGCTAATGTCCACTCAACAAAGAATGCTTGAAGCCTTATCTGAGTATTTCTATGTCTATTTTCAGAACCTATGTTGCACCGACCGAGGGTTAAGGGCCTTTAGTTTAACAAAATCGATCCGGAGTGGGCTGCCCGGATGGAGCATCCTTTCTCTAATCAGGAGATCATTGAGTCCCTTAAAAGCCTCAAAGAAGAAAAGGCTCCAAGGCCCAATGGTTTCCCCATCCGTTTCTTCCTTGAGTTTTGGGATACGATAGGGACTGATGTAATGAAAGCTATCGGCTACTTCCATGAAAGAGGTTCTCTCTGTCAAAGTCTAAGCACGTCCTTCTGAAGAAGGAAATCCTTGAACCAAAGGATTTTCGCCCAATTAGTCTCTTGAATAGTTTCTACAAGATCCTCAACAAGGCCTTGGCTCATCGTATGGAATAGGTGATGGGAAGTATAATATATCGAACTTAGAATGTTTTCGTTGGAGGCCGTCAAATGTTAGATTGTGCCTTTGTGGCTAACGAATGTATTGGTTATTGAAGAACAATGTGACAATGGTGATATGCCAAAATGACATGGAGAAGGCTTACAACCATGTCCATTAGGAGTTTCATGATTGGGCGCTTCAGAAGATGGATTTTGGTGAAACATGGTGATCTGGATTAGAATTTATGTCTCGTCATCTGCTTTCTCAATTCTTTTCAATGGTACTTCATGTGGTTTCACAAAAGGTCAGCTGGGGGCTTAGACAAGGATTTGCTCTCTCCTTTCCTTTTTAATATCGTGATGGAGGTGTTCGGCAAACTGATTTCTCATGCCGAAGAGGTTGGCTACCTTAACGGATGCAGATTTGATCAGGATGGTCCTGAAGTGGTGCTTCTCCAATTTGTAGACGATTCTCTGCTTTTTTACCCCAATTCATAAGAAGAGATGGGTAATCTGCGGTCCATCTTATTAAAGTAGGCAATGCCCGGTCTAAATGTGAATTTGCCTAAATGTAAATTCTTACCTGTTGGAGACATGCCGAATCTAAACAGTTTGGCGGCTCTTTTTGGTTGTTCAACGGCTAAGTTGCATGGGGCTTATCTTGGGCTCCCTCTTAGTGGCAAAGTGAAGTCCAATCAGTTGTGGCACCCTGTCATGGATCGAGTAAAGCAAAGGCTAGCAACTTGGAAAGGCAGATACCTATCAAATTGTGGGCACATTACCCTAATTAAAAGCACTCTGATGTGAACAACTTTTTTAGGCTAGTCTATGTGCTACGCCAAAAAAGGGCCAAATTCAAGGCTATATAATTTACTTTTTTTTAATGTTTTGTTGCATTAGGAAAGTAGGAAATAAGGCAAAATATTGCCAAGACTTTAAGAGTTTTAGGAGAGTTTTATTAGTTTTTTTTTAGGTTAGAAATTTAGAAGATGGGGGCCCACAAAACTGCTGATCGTGTAAGGGGTTTTAGAGTCATTTTTGGACTTTAGAATTTCACCTACGGGGGCCCACATAAAGGCTGTACAACAGCCATGGAAAATCCCAAATTTATGTGTGTGTGTTTTTTTTAATATTTGGTCTGGTCCACCTTGCCAAATCATGAGCTAGAGTACTCTCACATATTTTGGGAGATCTTTGACTCATGTGGGATCCACTTGCTTGGTTAGCAAGTCAAGTCCTAGTTTTTAGAAAGCCTAGATTTTAGTGATTTTAGTTTTTAGGATATTCTTTTTTTTTTAATGAGTTGTAATCCCTATTTAAAGGGCTCAATGCATGAATAAAATTAACTGATTATTGATTGAAAATTTGAAGTATCACGTGTGTGTGAACTTAGGGTTGCGACCCATCCTTCCTCTCTCCTCTTCTTTCGGGTTGAGCCGTGACTCCCCTACCTCTCCTTCTTCAACCATCTCTTCTCTCTCCTACCCCACGCATCCCCTTCTTCTCTCATCTTCTCTCCATCTTCATCTCCTTCTTCTTTCTTCTTCCTATATTTCTTCCTTGTTATTTTCTTCTCTGGTTTTTCATCATATCCTTCTTTCTACAGAATTTTATCATAACCTCTCTTCACTCTTCTCATCACTATTCCCCAACCCTTGCTCCATTGACCAAACCCCTTCATAACAGGGTTACTATACCCTGGTTGATCCACCTGGGAGAATCCTTTCTCTCATAGACCCAGCCCTATAAAATAGGGATTGGTTTATATGGGGACAGGCGGCACTCCTTGGACAGCAGGTTTTGTTGATATTTTTTTATATACTTTGAAGGAGGCTTTCGGACAAACTCCTACACTTTCTCAGAGGTAATTGGGTCTCTTTTATGAGGTAAACACAGTTCCTTGAAAGCTTGGCTGTACACAAATTTGTGAGTGATTCTTGGAGTTTCTACTAAATTCAGGCATTGCATATTTGAGGATTTTCTAGAATAAATAGCTAGAGGCCTCAAAATTATATGAAATTTTTATGAGAACACCCTGAATATCTGTGTGGACTAATCCTAGAATTTCAGAATTTTTTGAAGCATTCCAGGGTATGTTGCTAATTTTACCAACTTTTTGGAAAATTACATAATTGCCCCTAGACCGAAATTTTCAGATTTTATTCCTAGGTTGCCAATTAATTATTTGAAATGTTCTACCTTTTATCCTACATCATACTCTATCCAATATTCCCGTATATTATATGTCTTTATTCCGAGCCCCTTCAATGGTGTTACGTAAGCTTGAGAATATAAGAGCTGATTTCCTTTGGCATTTGGATGAAGGAGTGATGCAACATGCATGTATTTGTGCGTGCAAGTAAATATCCGAAGTAATTACTCAAAGCAATGTAGCAGAATGTTAAGATCAATCAAGTAATAATTGCAATTCAGAACACAAAAGATGTGAACCAAATAAGTAATCAGCACATAAGATCTAATGCAAGTATTGAGCCTACAGTCAAACTATAGGATCAGTAAACCATTCAGTGAATCAAAGACCAACTAAACAAGGTTAATAGCTGGAACATTATGGCAAAATGGGGCCTCGGGTAGATTATTAAGGTCTGGTATTAGGCTTAATGAAATTCTGGAAAAAAGATAGAATAGGGTATGAGCGTTGTCAACACTGTGAAGAGTCCAAGTTCTTTGGAATTGTTTCAAATAAGTACTACAGAGGTTATAATGTTTCTAATAATCCTTAAAACAGAGGCTATTAGGAGAGGATGGAGGATAGGCAGCAAAGTATATAGCTTGGTATCAAACTACTGTAAAGAGTGTACTTATAAGTGTCTTGAACAGCAAGACAGGGTATTGATTACCAATTCTGGAGATGCTATGGAGCAGCAACACAGTGGTGCTACCTTGAGCAACAAGCCTTGTGTCACAGATACCAGTTCTATAGTAGTTCTGAACAGCACTCTATGGTGAAGTTTAGACAACAGGAACATGAGTAATCAACACCATTCCTGTGGAGAGTTGATTAGCAACAATACTGAATGTAGTATGGGGCAACAAGCCCTCTTATGCCTGATTACACTTTCTTCCAATCAGCAAAACACACACATTAGTAATAATCTAAGTCAGCTGCAGAAGTAGAACTAAGGATTCTCCAGGTGAGATCAGAAACTTCAAGTATGTCAAACGCGAGTATGGTTTGGTAGTGGGAAATCTTTTCTGATGTGGTATGATACTACTGCAGGTACAAATGAAGTGAGAGAAAATTTCAACCCACAATCGAATAGGAGTCCACTACCAGGTCTGCAGCAGGGAATTAATAAAAGGGTTTGGGCCTTGGGGTCCTATGTTATAAAAAAAACAGGGTAAGGGTTATTAGCACTACCACAAAGGGGATAGGATCAATGAATTTGGGGTTTGATGATAAAATCAAAAGAAGAAGAGATAGAAAGGTGGGGCACAGGTTAGGGTGTTCTGGAATTAAGGTTTGATAAAAAAAATTCAAAAAAATGAAAGCGAAATGATGTGAAAGATGGTTTGTGGTGAAATTAGGGTTTGATGGAGAGAAATTTGAAAATATGACGGAGAGATTAGGGTTTTCAGACAGAACAACAAAAGGGAGAATGAAAGTAGAAGAAGAGGAAGAAGAAGAAGAAGATTGAGAAAAAGAAGGTGAGAAGAAATAGTACCAGTCGTGGGGTAATTACTACCTCCACTGCCAAGTATTCCCTACCCGGTTCAAGATAGGCACTAAAAGGGTGCAGAAGAAGCTCTCCGTGTGTAAAGGTAGGCTATTGTCTAAGGGGAGCAAGCTGGTGTTGCTCAAAAATGTCTTGGCGAGCATGCCTCTCTACTTCCTTTCTCTTTTCCCCGCCCCTTGCTCGATCATCAAGAGTTTGGAAAAATTTCAATGGGATTTATTTTGGAATGAGGTGAATGGAGCTGTTAAATTTCACCTTATGAAGTGGAAAAGTCTTTGTAAACCTTTGGAGAAAGGAGGGTTGGGGATTCGTCCTCTAAACTTGGTGAATATGGCACTCCTGGGAATTGGGAAAGTGGTTATGGAGATTTGGGGAAGAAAAGTCAGCCCTTTGGAGGAAGGTCATTGTGACAAAATATGGGGAGGATTCAATGGAGTAAAGAAGTTTACATCCCAAAGGCTCGTATGGGCATAGTATTTGGAAGGTGATTTCCAAGGTTTGGCATGATTTTGATGAATTTATTGCTTTTTAAGTTAACAATGGCCGATTAGTTAAATTTTGGATGGACACTTGGTGTGGTTCTTCTCCTATAGCAGTGGACTTCCCTAACATGTTTGTCTTGGCTACTTGCAATGATGGATCGGTTAGGGATCATATGGATGATATGGGCTATCCTAATTCTTGGAATCTAAAGTTTCGGCGAAACCTTTATGATTGGGAAATCCCCGAGGTGGAGGTTTTATTATGTAGGCTAAGCACGAAAGAGTTAGGGTGTTCCAATACTACGGACAAAAGAATTTGGAAAGTCAATAGCAAGGGGACCTGCTCGGTGAAATCCTTTCTTTTGGCGTTAGAATAAGACACTTCTCAATTCGAGGTTTGGAAATTCTTTTGGAAGTACCCCTTTCCTTCAAAGCTTAATATCTTTTTGTGGATGGCTTATTGGGGAAAACTTCTAACACTCGACAATATGGTAGCGAGAGAAATTATGCTCCCTAATAGATGTTCAATGTGTAAGAAGGAAGAAGAATCAGTTAACCACCTCCTTGTGCAATGCCCGGTGGGCGCCTCCCTTTGGTACTTCTTTCTTCATCTCTTTAGGAAAAGGTGGGCCCTTTAGGGAGATATTCAATCCATTATTCATAAATGACACCTTTCTTCTGCGGATTCTCTGTCCATCCGGGGTAAATTTCTTTGGAGATGTGTTCCATTTATAGTTTGCTGGTGCATTTGGAAGGAATGAAATAGCAGAATCTTTGACGGCATAGTCATGGATCCGCCGAAGTGGAGGGAGGCGGCATTCTCCTTTTTGTTCTCCTTGGTGTCTCACCTTCCTCTATTTTCGGATGTTTCTTTTGC
>JAOXJP010200914.1:0-12071 GCA_025762735.1 Platanus orientalis
ATATTCTGTTTTAGTCCGGCTTATCCTAAAACCATTTGATTCTAAAACATCCCTCCATAGTTCTAACTTGGCATTTAGCCCCTTTCTAGTCTTATGAATCAACACAACATCATCAACAAATAGCATACACCATGGCACTCCCTCCTTAAGCCATAATTAACGGCTAAGAATTATTTTTTCAATCGAACCGTGACCACACCTCTAAATGAATGATTCTTTTATTTCATTTTTTAAACCGGGGGGACCACCATGGTTGGTGTCTGAAGTCCCTTTGACATCCATCAACCCCTCTCCAATAAATCTAGCTGTCCTTATCATACCATTTTTTTTTAAAAGAAAAGAGTTTAATGGGGACCACTAACATTTAGTAGTGTAGTGGCACGCACGGTGATTTCTAATAAAAGTATGATTTAATGTGTAAGCCACCAATTCCTATCAACTAAGTACCCTATAATGTCAAGTGGTTGAGATATGGTGATACTAAATCAATGGTCGGCAAGATGTAGGGCTATCTCAACTCTAGGGGGTGGTATTCCTTGTTGGTGAATCAGATTTGTGTTGGGTCAAGAAAAGGTATAAGACTATATGGTTCAGTCCGAATCTGAACCATTTATTAATCTTGTCAAAACGGGTTAACCCACTTGACTTGAGACATGTTTACGGTTAATCTAATCCACCTATTTCGTTATGAATTCACATCGGGTTCGCTAGCTATGTGGTAATACATGCTGGTGGTTAAGATCCATGTCGTTTCAAGTTAAAGACATATGACTATATGGTTCAACCTGAACTCGAAGCATTTATTTATCATGTCAAAGATGGTCGACCTGCTTTGACTCGAATCCTAACCTGATTATTTTGTGTTGGATTCGTGTCAGGCCCACGGGTCGTGTCAGACCCACGGGTCGTGTCAAATATTGCCACCCTATTTAGCCCATTAGATCAATTTCTCCCATCAGACCAGGACCATTCATGGTAACCATATCAACGGTTTTGACCATTTAGTCTGGCCCGAACTTTTAAACCTATGGCTAGTGAATGAGGACCACCATATAAACAGTCTAGATTTTCATGGATATAAGCCCATGGGTCGAAGACCCGTAATATAGACTTTTAAAGCCTACTAAACCTTAAGGCCCCAAATAACTTCACTTCAGTCAATGGGTCAATTTATTTTTAGCTAAAGGTATCATGGGTATGTGTTGATCTATGGTTCAAAACGGATCACAAGTCAATCTAACAGTCTCTGTGGCCACCAAAACATCACATGACCCCTTGTTCATAAGCGGGTAGGGGTCCCCTGTGAATTCGTTGTCATTAGCAAAACCTCATATAACAATGGTCCTAAGCCCATCAATGGCCCTCGAAGGCTGTGAGTTTCATGGGTTTTAAAGTTTAAATAAATCTAATAAGTCGGGTTTATAAATGGATTGGATATAATCCAAAAATATTTAATGGTTCCCTGTGGACCCTTTCGTCCTAACGATTCTCATTGGATATATGACAAATCAATGACAGTCTATATATCCAATCAAGCCCAATAAACTCCATCTATAGGAATGGGCTTATAGCCTACATTGCTATATAATCATTCCAATGATTTAAAAACATACAATGTGGCCTAATGGACTCTAAGCCTATATATAATTTAACTTAATGGTGGAGATAATGGAGAAATGCGTTTGCAAGTGATGACATGATCAATTTGGCAGAAACATGTTGAATGCATGGTTGATATAAATTTGTAATTTTTATTTATTTCTTTGTTGGAATCAAAGGATTTTCTCTTGTAAATAAGGGATGTAATTATTAAATGTTATTACATCTTGAATGGGTCTTTACCACAGATAATAAAAACTCATTTTTTTTTGCGAGTATATATATGTGTGATTTATTGTTATTTTTCACGCAAACAATGGGACAGCTTATTTCAGACCAGTCAGTTCAGAGTGAGCATGATGATATTACAAGAAGAGTAGACCACCTTTCTTCTACATATGATGACTACCAGGAAAGAACGAAGAGGATGCAAACAAACCTTGATGAGATCTTACTTCTTATTCAGCAGAAGAATGCAAAAGTGGATGACTCCAAGTCTGAGGTTGGAGTTCATGCAGGGGAGATACAGAGTGTAACTGAAGAACCAAAGGTGGAAGTTCATGAAAGTGAAGCTAAGAACACAGATGAAGACAGTAATGTGGAAGAGACAGAGGTGGATAGTGATGGTCAATTCAGTGAGCTATCAGAGTCTACAATTGCATGTTTCTTTGTTGTCCTAGTTTGTAATCCACTATTTGGTGATGCCCTAATTCCCGTTCAAACCTGGATTCAACTCATTTCTATAGATGCACATGTTCTTGACTTTTTGGTGATACCAGAGATTGCTACTCCAATCCAAATTCAGTAGTTGCAGGATGAGTAACTACGAGATGGATCCATTATCGGTTGCTTCTCATGAGATAGTTACCTATTCTAACGCCTTTCTTACATTAGACATCTCTAAGAGGACCGGTTTGCACTACAACCTGATCATTGGTGGATTTAACATCTGGTTATGTGGGTCGAACATCCAAACATCATTATTCATTTCCCTTTATAAAACTTCGAGGATGAGTTTTTTCGAACAAGGGGGGTTTGACGAGGACATGGAGACCTAGGTGGGACCTACACATAGGGGTCGACGGGTCTATTTGTGAGGATTATAAAAGTCTACGTAGGGTACGACAAGGAGAAAGAGATTTACTTCGATTTGGAGCGTATTTGGAGGTTTTTTGAGCAACTTGCTATTTTTAAGGCATGTGGGGCCCACTTTCCCTTGATTGTGGGGCCACATGTGTGCGTGCTTGCATGGAGGACAAGTGGTTGAACTTTATTTGCTGTTTTACTTTAGTTTTTTGGTAGGGTTTATAAGCTATATTTTGTATTTAGAGTGCTAGGGGATGTAATGGGTATGATTTAATTTGTAGGGAGGTATTTGAAATAAAGGCTTTTTAAGCCTAATAAGGAGTCTTGGTCAACCATAGAGGTGGGAGTTGACTTCTTTTAGTTTTCTATTGGTGTTTTGTTTCTATTTTCCTTATGTAAATTGGCTTTGCCACTTTGAGGAGGGAGGCTAGGATCGACTACCTCATTCTAAAAAAAAAAAAAAATCTTGCAAAATTGCTCCCTGGTGCTACAGTCGGCTGGTGAAGCTCTCTCTCTCTCCTTTGTTTGCCTAGACAAGGCCTTTGGGGTGGTGATTTCTTTCAAGGTATCTTCTCTCCTATCATCTTTTCCCTCATCTTCTTCTTCTTTCTTAATTTTTTTTTCTGGTTTCTTCTTGTTCTTCTTGCTGCCTACAGTACACAAAACCCATCTTTACATCATCCACTTCATCCCACATCACCTACACACTAACCGATCACACCTCCCATCTTCTCCTTGCTCCCCTTTCATCTAAAACCCATTCTCCATACATTCCTTCTTCATACGGTCAGTACAAAACCAGAAATCCCAAATTCTTGAAATCAAGTACCATTGCTCAGAATATTTTCCAGCAGTTTTTTGTTGGATTTTAATTTTCTTATAGAGGTTTGACCCTCCTAAACCTAAACCATGCAGCACGCCTAGGAATCTAATCCTAGGAGTTTTGATAGTTCAAACCCCAAAACCCATGCATATAGAACTGTACGGCCAAGTTGGTTTGTCTCCCCTTTTTTTGAAAATTTTAAAGAAACCCTATTTCTTATATTACATCACACATGAAGGCTTACTTATAATTTTCGTCAAGGGTTGGGCTGATTTGTTTGTTTAAAACTTGAAGAAAACCATTGCTTTGGGACACTTAATTTGCTGTTAAGTATTTTGGCCTTCTAAGTGTTTGCTAAATTTCCTAAGTGGGTATTTTATGACTTGTTCTACATCACATGTGTTCTCCACATTGCGTCATTTAGCAAGTTTAAACCTAATGTCCCCCTTCCCCATGGCAAAAGAAAGTCCTATTTTCTATGCAGTTTTTTTATAAAAAAGTTTTGAACTTCAACAGCTGAAGTTACTAGGAAAGAGTTCAAACACATGGTAGGGTAAAGAGCTTCCATGGACTTGGGCACTGAACATGTGGTCAATGCAGTTTTTCTCGTATGATATCTCTGCTGTTTATTGTCAGATTGTTTCTCCTGTATATTCCGAATGACTCTAATTTTCAAGATTGTCCTTTAATAAATAATGATAAAAAAACAGTTACACTTACCATCATCTCTATTTTGCAGGACTTCATTCTTGGAGGCGATCTCTGGTGTTATGGTATATTGTTATCTTTTCCTTGCTTACTATCCTGTCACAAATGATATTTCATATTATTTGGGTTGTCCAAGGGGATGAATGGAGTGTAGTAGGTTCTTGGTGGGCAAAGCTACTTGGATATGTGAGGTAAAAGTTGCCAGTTAAATTTGTGTCTAATTATTCTTTCCTTGAGTAGATTATCTCTTGTAAATTTTTATTCGTTGACTAGATGGTCTTGTGTGTATTGGTGTGGCATGCTTTTGCAGAGTGCAGCCCTCAAGATCTCCATCTGTCATATATTTCTTGGTTGTACAGCTTTTAGCTGCTTTTGCTGCTGTAATTGAAACCTATGGGAGTAGATTTTGTCTTGTGCCATGGCATGAATCCTGTTGGGGTGGTTTCTCATCATGTCTGGAACGTTTAGGTTCGTTCATGAAGTAGTTGCTCTGTACAATTTTTAATTCCACATTTATTTGTATAATCCTGCATAATTCTTTCACTAGTCGATTAGAATCTCTAGTGCTGAAATGAATCTTAACTATTTCATTTGAATAGGAAGATAAAAAGTTAAGGTAATGTGATGAATTATTAGGTGCATTTTAAACAACTAAAAGTTCTCAAAAAATCTTAAAACTATGAAATTTCAATAAATTGTTTCATGTTTTTTTGTAGTAGTATAAATAGAGGCAGGTATTGATCATAGAGTCAGTTCTGCAATGGATTTAATTCAATTTGAATTTTCCCTTTCCACTGAATTAGACAAATATTATCAAATTGCGGTTTTTTTTTTCTTAGTTGGCAAAAAATCTGATTATCTCTCTCTCTCTCTCTCTCTATATATATATATATATATATATATATTGTTTTTTGGTGCCATCACATATTAAAGTCTCACCTGGATTTTATCAAGTTGTATTGGTTCAGTGATGGTTAAGTCATACTAAAGTTTAAATTCTTACACATTGTTTGCCTTGTTGATTGAAGTAAATCATGTGGCCATATTTTGAATTGATTTTGGACTATTTTCTTGCTTTGCCAAATGGAAGGTACCCATCTTAGAGTTGCCTGCTGCTTGCTGTTGCCTGCTGTTCAGCTGGTTGTGGGGATTAGTCGTCCCTCTTGGGCTTCTCTACCATTCTTTGTTTGTAGCTGTGTCGGACTTGTTGATTGTTCTCTAACAAGCAATTTTTTAGGCCTTTTCAGGTAAACATATTGTCATTCATTCTTTTTTCACCTGCTAGTAGTATTTTTTTCTTCTTTTTTTCTTTCTGTCCCTCTCTATTATTTCAATCAGTTGTTAGTCCTTCAATGCCTTACAATTATCTCTATGGGTTTGAAGGTGGCGGAGGCCTCTTCTGTTGTATGCAGGCTTCAACATTGTCCTGCTTTATGTGTATCAGCTCCCTATTGTGTTCCCAAAGATGTTCCAATTTGTAGCGGACTTTATTGGGTTCTATAAGATATCTTCAATCTCAGAGTGGCCAGAAATCTGTTCTGGTCTTTCTCTTCTAGTTTTCTACTTCATGGTATGCAGCTATGTTTAACTTCTAATTTATGTATCTTTTTTTTTTATGGGTAATGATTGATTCTAAATTTGTGAATTTAGTTAGAATACCTTGATCAATTTTGCTTTTAGAATTGAGAAAGATTGATATTGTCCATGAATTTTTTTCAGTTTTCTGTTATGATTGCAATATTTCTTTCCTATTGGTGGGAGCTTAGTTTTTTATACTGTTTTTGCATAAACAAATCATCAGAGTCTTTATGTGATGTCAAAGTTATTTTGTATGATTTTTTATACAATTATTTAACCATTATAGATACCCTGAAGGGACCATTTTCGTTTTCTTTGTTTCCTTTCCTTATTTATAAGGAGGGGGAGATTGATTGAAGTGATGCATATAGAATTGAAGTTTGGTGGATGAAATGGAGATGTGCTTCTGGAGTGTTATATGACATGCATACCAACCAATCTCAAGGGAAGATTCTATAGGATGACCACAAGATCAGCCATGCTTTATGAAACAAATGTTACATATGAAGAAGAACAACACATCCATTGAATGAAGTTGAGATGAGGATGTTGATGGATGAGTGGCAAGACTAATTGGAAATGAATGTATGAGAGAACATACTCTCTGTATGATTTCCCATAATTTCTATTCTCTTCTTCTTCTTCTTCCTCCACTTCTACTTGAAACCCTAACATAGCAAACTCCAATCCTTATAGATTTCCACTCAAAGCATGTTGAAGTTGATAGGCTGATGCGGGAGCAAGGGATGATTTTTCCGCGGGTGGATGACTTTTGTCCACAGGAGAATATTTTTTTCTGCTGAATGTTTTTGTCTGCGGGAGTGTAGTTTTATTTTCCCAGATAATTTTTTGCGGATAATTAGTTTTTGGCCAAATGAACGACATGTGTCATTTTGTTTTGTGTTCATGTGTCTTATTATTGTTATTTGTGTTAGTCAAAGTTATTTATGTCGCATTGTTAGTAGTGGAAGCAACATTGTTATCTGTAGTCTAGTAAGTTGTGTTTTGTTATCTCGTAAGTTGTATTTACATTGGAAGTTGTCGAAGCATTGATTGTATTTCTTGCTTCTCAAGTTTTGTAAATCTCTATAAATATCAATGAAAAATGAAAAGATGTGAGAGTGATTTTGATTCAGAATATTGTGTGCAAGTGCGTCTTGCTTTGGAGTTGAGTGATTCCTCCTATAAATCAAGCATGTGGCCTGGTCACGTCGAATGACATCCGTGATTAGTAGCGTTGAGTGGCATCTGTTATCCCGGGTTAAGTGGCATCCCGGGACTATCTCCTTCCTTTGGTTAGATCCTCTGGATTTAACCATCCCCTACAGGTCTCGACTTGCATCAAAGTGGTATCAAAGCAAGTTATCTTGCTGTGGTGTCCAAGTGCTACCATTGTGACTTTTCAGTTTCTTGAAAGTTCATCTTCTGACTCGATTTTGTACCTGCTTATGAAATTTTACTAGGCAAGTCATATACCATTGGAAAGCTCTATCTATTTAGTTTTCAACAAAAAAAAAAAAAAAAAGGGTTTGTGATTCCAAGTTTTCGGGAGGAAGATATTGGCGGTAGAGGTTAGTTTTCCAGTGAGTTGTGGGATTTTATTATCCTTGTTCAAGATGGCTCCATGACTTCAAAGGAACACTGGAAATGCTGATGTGCAAGCATAACTTACCGAGTTAAGGTAATCTAATCAAGCTCTTCATTAAATGATGAATGAATTTCTTTAGTGGCTTTCAACCTCTCCAACTCGAACTCAAGGGAGTGGAAGTATAGTCTTTTGTGATAAAAACTATGCTAGTGATGATTGTTCGTCTTCTTCTAGTTCTGCTCCAGAACCTACTGTTGTTGCTCAATGGTCTATGGATCGTTTGGCTCAAGCATTGGAAAGTTCATATTGAAGTATGCAAGTTCATGTTGTTGATTTCGAAGGGAAGCTCGATGCCAGTGAGTATTGTGATTGGGTAGCATCCTTAGAAGCCTTCTTTAAATGGAAGGATCCTTCTGATGAAAGGAAAGTTTAATTTGTGGCTACAAAATTGAAGGGTTGTGCTTGATTTGGTGGCAACAATGTCAGCTGGTAAAGATCGAAGGGGAATTCCAAGAATCAACACATGGACTGAAATGAAGTTGAAATTAGATGAAAAAGTTTTTTCCCTTTGATTATTCTCAAACACTCTAATAGAAATTCGACCAATTGCATCAACGTGTTGATCAATCCATGGCAAATTACACAACAATTTTACAAGCTTATGAGTCAATTGAATTATGAGAATCTGATGATCAGTTTGTGGCAAGATATGTAAGCGGATTGAAGTACAACATGAAAGGAAAACTTATGATGCACTCCCTTCATTCTCTTGAGGAGGCATATCAAATGACATTGAAAACCAATGAAAAGTTGAGATGGAGTTCATAACGAAAGGTAGAAAGTTCAAAGGTAGCAAAGAAAAAGGCTAAGAAGGGTGCTACACCAACCACCAATCATCCAAATCCACAAAATGGGGGAGTAAGGATCATCAAAAGGTAGTTTCATCATCTTAGTAGTGTTTTAGGTGTGGTGAAGAGGAGCATAAATCTTATGAATGTTCTAAAAAGAAGGGCGAACTATATCTAGTAGAAGAGGAGCAAGAGGAGGAAAACAAAGAGCCAATTTATGATGAAAAACCTAAAGGAGATTTGGAAGAAAAACATTGTGATTCTAAAAATCTTGTGATCCGACATGTCATGACTGACCAAGAAGATGATCAATGGTTAAAACATAATAGTTTCAAAACTTAATGTGTTTCCTATGGTAAGAAGTGTGTTTTGATGATTGATTCTGGTAGTTGTGAAAATATGGTATCCAATGTAATGGTCGACAAGTTAAAGCTTTCTTGTGAACACCATCCGAATCCCTACATAGTGTCTTAGTTCAAGAAGGGAGGAGAAATCATGGAGACGCATAGATGCCGAGTGAAATTCTCCATTTGCAAATATGAAGATGAGGTCCACTTTGATGTTCTTCCCAATGAATGCTTGTCATCTATTTCTTGGCAGGCCTTGGCAATTTGATAGGCATGTTCATCATGAAGGAAAGAGAAATACTTACACTCTTATTAATAATGGAGTGAAGTATGTGTTGAACCCCATTGAAAGATGTTCCCACCAATGTGCAATCAAGTAGCCAAATTAGGAGTGCGAGTCTTACAAAGATGGGATAGCATATGCTTTGGTTGTTGTGGGAAAGAGTGAAAAAGTTGTTGACGAGATTCCGATTGAGGTTTCAAGCTTGTTGGACAACTTTGAAGGCTTAGCTCCAGATGAACTTCTAGCTAGTTTGCTTTCACTCTGTGACATTCAACACCATATTGACTTCTTTCCAGGTGCTATTCTTCCTAACTTGCCTTATTATAGAATGTCTCCTAGCGAACATGCTAAATTACAGAGACAAATTAAGGATTTGGTAAATAAGGGATTGATTAGAAAGTCTCTTAGTCCTTGTGTTGTTCCATCCCTCTTTAACTCCAAAAGAGGATGAAACATGATGTGCATTGATAGTGGAGTTGTCAATAAAATCACTGTGAAGTATTGATTTCCCATTCCCCAGCTTGTTGAGTTGGTTGGTGCTAAGGTCTTCTCTAAAATTGACTTATGAAGTGGCTATCACCAAATTAGAATTAGAGAAGGTGATGAGTGGAAGACAACTTTCAAAACTAAAAATGTCCTCTATGAATGGCTTTTTATGCCATTTGGGTTTATTAATGGCCCTAGTACTTTCATGAGGCTTATAACTCAAGTCTTGAAGAAATTTATGAAAAAGTATGTGGTGGTATACTTTGATGATATCTTGATCTACAACAAAGATAAAATTAAGCACCTATAGGATTTGGCTAATGTGTTCAAAGTGCTCCATGCAACTGGATGTATATCAATCTTAAGAAGTGTTCTTTTACCAAGTTGTATTTTTAGACTATGTTGTGAGTGTAGATGACATGCAAATGAATGATGAGAAAGTGAAAGCTATTATTGATTAGCCTACTCCCAAAAGCCTAAATGACGTAAGAAGCTTTCATGGTTTAGCTTCCTTCTATTGGCGGTTCATAAAAAATTTCAGGCTTTTCAGCTCCATTATTGTTCCAATGTTGAATATTCTGAAGAATAAAGAGTTTCAATGGACTAGTGAAGTTGAAAAGAGCCTTCAACAATTGAAGTCCAAACATGTTGAAACTTCGGTTCTAGCACCACTAGATTTTTCTAAGCCATTCCAAGTGGAGTGTGATGTGTTTAATGTGGGTATAGGAGCTGCCCTTATGTAAGAAGGAAGACCAGTTGCTTATTTTAGTGAGAAACTTAGTGATGTGAAACTGAAATACTCAACCTATGACAAAGAGTTGTATATTATTGTTCAAGCTTTGCGACATTGGGAGTACTATCTCATTGGTGAGGAGTTTGTTCTTTACTCTGACCATGAAGCTTTGCAATTTCTCAACGCACAAAAAAGTTGAATTCTAGACATGCAAGCTGGGTATCTTATCTAAAGAAATTTTCTTTTGTTTTACAATATAAGGCTGGTTCATCCAACAAAATAGTGATGCATTGAGCCAAAGACATCGCTTGTTAACCACTCTCTCTTGTAAGATTATTGGTTTTGATCACTTACTAAAGTATTATATAGCGGATCCTTTTTTCTTTAAGGTGTCACAAGACCTAAATGATGAGAAAAGTGAAGATTACTTAATGGTTAATGACTATCTCTTCAAGGGAAATTAGTTATGCCTACCTGAAGGTTCACAGAGATTGTTTGTCATTGACTAACTATACGGTGGCGGACTTGGTGGACATTTTGGGAGGGACAAAACTGAAGTTCTTGTGAAACAACGATGCTTTTGGCCCACTTTGAAGTGTGATGTTGCTTGCTTTGTTTCAAAGGTGTCTTGTATGTCAAAAGGCCAAAGGAGTCCAAAACATTGGTTGTACCAATCCTTGCCAATTCCAAATGTTCCTTGGGAGGATATATGATGAAGACATCGGGTCCAAGTGCGAGTTCCAGGTCTACCAGAGGAGGTGCATGAGGGATACTGCCATGTTATGGTTTCATTAGTGTCTTTTATCTTATTTTACATGTCTTTTATTTCATGTCACATGTAGTGAGTATTTTAGTCGTTAGATGTTATTTAGGGGTATTTCCGTTATTAGTTGTAGTTGATGGTGATTTTTGTCATGAGAGAATAAGAGAGAGGGCTTTATTGGCCAGTTTCTATTTTTGTAAAAGCAACCTGGCCATGGGACTCTATTTATAGAGCCCATGACCAACTACTTGATTTTATGCTATAATATTGAAAAGTTTCTCATGTTTTGGCTTGTGATGGTTTTCTTCTTCCTCCTTGCTAGGTTGAAGCTCTTAAAACCTTGGAAAGGGTCTAGGTCTCCACTTAGTTTAATGCTAGTGGTGGAGGCCACTCCCTCCCCCTGGTTAAAGGTTTTTCTCCCACTTCTTCATCATATAAATTTTTTTTTTCAAATTTTACATTATGAAAAGTGACCTCAATATACAAGAAGCATTACCATCTTTTTTTTTTTTTTTGTGGAAGTTTTTGATCAAGATAACTTTTCCAACATCTCCCTTGTGACTGGGCGATCCCTTACATAGCATATACAAGAGAGAAAATTCAGTTTGATTGAAGCTTTATGAATAGATATCAGCACTAGGCGTGACTGTCTCCCTACAGCATCAAGTGGAAGATCAGCTCCTAGCATTTCAGCAACCAAGCCCTTGGTAAATCGACTTCCCTAGGGTCTTATAAACCCTAGGGCGACCCAACTCCAATCATCAAACCTTAGCAAAGCCCCAAGTATAAGAAGTTCTACCTGTTGGAAGTATAACCAGGTGTTAAATCCAGGTTCTATGGTCTGTCACGAGATCTTTTGCCTCTCTCTCATCTTTTGGATTCAGCAAAAGTTGCTACAACAGGGTTTTAGTAACCCTTGGACGATCGTAGTGAAGCCATAAACTCTCTGAAAGCTTCTTGCTACAAAGAGAAACAAGTCCATGAAGTTATAGTTGGGCGGCACTTTTGATCCAAGGTGACTTCACGCCAATAGCCCCTACATTCTAACAGCTAAGATTTTTTGAACTTGGAAAATCCCAGGGTGTAGCAAACCCTTGGGTGACACAATTGAGTGGGACCCATTTAAAAAAAAATACAAAATATATGTATATATAATAACAAAAATGGGGTAGGAATAATAGTAGATAAAGATCTAAAGGAGGAAGTTGTAGATGTTAAGAGAATATGTG
>JAOXJP010200925.1:0-12070 GCA_025762735.1 Platanus orientalis
ATGGACACATAAAATAAATGTTACCCCCCTATAAGATCCATGCTAAACCACATAACATTGCATCTTCAATAAATCGCCCCATGCATAGACCCCACCAAGATCAAGTGTAGGCCCCACTTTGCTCTAATGTCCGCATCACATTTACCCACCTTGTTTTGATATCAACAAAAGAATCCCCAAACTCTTTACAATTCCCAGCACAAAACAAAATAAATCTTTTGTTTTACTATAACATTAAAAGCCGGTTTAGCTTAATTTTCAAAGGTTTGACAATTCCTTTTAATCCAAATAGACCAACACACCGCTAGGCAAATCAAACTCCACAAAATTTTCACTTTCCTCGAGGTCTTGGAAATCTGCCAACTTTGGAAGTGATTGGAAATATCCCATCTCCCTCTCCAATTGAGCCAAAACAGGAGAACCAAGGGCATCAGAAAGGAACAATAACAAATTTGTTTTGGCGTTCTCAAGATGGCTCAAGTAAAGCCATTCTTGGATGTGGGGAAGAAGAAATTTGAGTTTCAGTTGGAGGAAGGCAGATTAGTCATTACTGAACAAGGCTATGGACACCCTAGGACGATTTTCTTTCCCAAGAAGATTATGCCAAAGTTGGATTCCTTTTGCAATTCGGCATGTTACAGGGACATTACCAAGGAGATGAAGGAGATGTTCTGTTTCCAAGGCGGTTTGGTGTTTCTGGCACAAAGGTCAAACGAATGGAATAGTTTTATCAGAATCTGTGAATAAGAAAGAAACTAGTTCATCATTCTTCCAGCTGGGGAATGATGTGTGGGATGGAGTGGCTTTTTGGAGCTGATGCGGCAAATGGCTGTTCCAGTTCAGACTAAGTAGCCTCTTCTTTGTGATGAGTGGCATACAGGGTCTTAAGGACCTCAAGTGCATTGGGTGAGACCACCGGAAGTCAAACAATGGAATAATGTTCTAGTATGTGATGTATGGGGTGTTATAGTGCCATGGAAGTATGTGGGTACAATAGTTCCAAAGTGTTTCATCAACCGGGAGATGAGGAATTTGTCATGCTTCCCGTAGGTCTTCTAGTTAACAGGGCTCTATTTGTAGTAAAATTGATGGCGGAGATAACTTCGATCTTATCAGTTAGTCAACTCAATGTTGGTAAAGGGATTTTGGTTTTTAAACAATGGTCGATCTCATCCACTCGGATGAATGTCTTTGTGGTCGCCGGCCAGCATTGGATTCGAGTATGGGGTCTGCCTCTCTTTGAATGGTTCGTCGAAAATTTCTCAAAAATTGGCCGACGCTGTGGTGAATTGGTGGAAATAGATCAAAGGTTGACCCATGAGATTGTTTCTGCGACAAAATTGAAAGTAGATTCTTCGATGTTGAACGATATCCCTGGGATGATGCATTGGAAGATATGGGAGGAAGTTTTTGTGCTGGTGATAGAAGTTGAAAAAGCCTTTTTATTCGACAAAAGCAAGTCGGAAGTGAGGTTACATATTCAATTCATGGCTATCCGGAGGTTAGGGACAACCATCCATTCGAATCCAATAGTCTCGCAGGTCAATTTAGGGTCGGCCCTAATAGCCAACATAAGGCAAGACTGTCAGATGCTAAGACTGAAAAGGGAACCAACTAATTTGCATACTGATTTTAGTTCTAGTCTTGGTTCAAATTTAAATTCAAAAGTTTTTGAAAAATCAAATGGAGATCCAAAGGGGCAAGGGCTAAAAGAGAAATGGACTTGGCGGCCCAAAGCTTTGGGCCCCTCTAAGGATGGGCCGAGGTTAAAGAAGTTCCTTGATCGGCCCAGGGACAACATATCCCCCTCCTACGACCACTTTTTCCTGCAGGAGTCTATACTTGGTTTAGGGTGTGAAAGACTCTTAGACTGGAACTTGAAATTGGCAATTGACAAGATGCTCATGGATGTTTGACAGGCAAATGAGTGAAGTAATTGTAAGGAAGCATATGACTCAAGAGTTTGCTATGGAGTGAGTGAGACCCCTAAAGGTAGACTAGTAGCCAAATTCTCAACTCCAGATTTCTCGCCAAAGGTTCAACCTTTGTTGGAGCCATCGCCAGAGGTTTCTTCCGTATCCTCGTCAAGCCAGACGATTTCGGACCCTTTGGAGCTGAGAAGTTTGAGGGAAAGGCAGCACTTATGAAACTATTGCATGGATTCCAACTCTGACAGTGACAATTATGTTTCAGAGATTGAAGAGACTTTAAAGGGGGTGAAGTTCAGTTCTTGGAGGAGCACGATGATATGGCATTTTTTTTACTCCACCTCGTCATAAAAGAATTGTGGATTATCTAGATTCCAAGGACTATGCTCTGGCTGATCAAGCAGCACCTTCGGATGCTCATTGCTATATTTCCAAATCACAGGCCATGGGTGAGATACAGGCGAAGGATGTGGCTCTCGTAGAGTCTCCAACCCAAGAAGGTATGCAGTATCCAATTTCATCCCCGTTTTCTACTCAGTCCCCTGCAAGTATTCTCCCTCACTCCCCGTTTCACCATTGTGATAAATTAACCTTCGTCCCTCAATTAAATGCTTCTCGGTTTTGTGATTATCATTATATTGCCAGCCAATTCTCTTCATGATGTCTATAATCAGGTTGGCCAAGGATTGGTGAATGCCATTATCTGGAATATTCAGAGATTGGGGACAGGATTGGGGTAGAATCAGATATGGAGATGGTAGGAGAAATGGTGCTTGATGAGAAGATGAATGCCAAAGGGGGAGCAAAAGGAACTGAGGCCGAAAACTTCGTTGGTGTGGATTGTCTGATAAAAAAGATGGGGTTGAAGGTTTTCAACACTGATGGTGTGAAGGTCCGAATTTTTTATTATATGGGGAACTCAGTCTCTCAGCCAAAGTTGTTAAATAGAACTTCCAGGGGAAATGGGAACTCCACAGCCTGGCATAGAACATGAAAGACGGGAATGAATTGGAAGGCATTGAGAGATCTCAGAGATCGGGAAGGGGAAAGAAAATAGTTATTCCATGAAGATTATCTCTTGGAATGTTCATGGGCTTGGTGGAGTTGAAAATGTCTTCATAAATTAAATCCACACTTGGTAATTACTCAAGAGACAAAGAAAGAATGGTTGTTGTTGCAACTTCTTCACAGTGTTTTAAGGCGTGATTTCCCCTGTTGGTTGTCTATTCTAGCGATTGGTGTTGCGGGTGGTGTGCTCCTTGCATGGAAGAATAATATCTATCATTAAAAAGGAGGATGAATTTATTTGTACCTATTCTATTTCCATGAAATTGGTGGAGATATCTTCGGGTGCGTGTTGGATCTTTACAGGAGTTCATGGTCCTTCCTCCCCCTATAATCGCCATAATTTTTGGGAAGAGCTTCATGATATTAGGAGGAGATGGTCGGGTCCGTGGGAGATTGTGGAGATTTTAACATCATTAGATTTGTCCACGAGAAAAATAAGCATTGCTCAATTGATAGAAGTATGAGAGATTTTAGGGAGTACCAAAAATTACCTTAAACTGATTGTGAATATGTACTGTAAGTTCTCGAATCCAACAACCTTGAATTCCTTGATCTTGTTGATATAGCACAGCCAAAGAAGACAAGACAAATGTAGAAGGAGAAGAAGAAGAAGAATATACAAGGAGAAACCCACAATTTGCACAAGTCTTGAACCTTGCTCTCTTGTGTGAAGGAACATACTGGAGCCTCTTTAGGTTGTCTGCATCACCCATCTATACACCAAAAAAATACACAACTAGCCAAAACAAAAGTCACAAGTGTAATTGATCAGAATCATTGATCGATGAGAGGAAACCAGTTGGAATGAGAGCACAAAAGGGCTATAATACCACAATCTCACAGGGATTTTGCTTCACCAAGCAATCGACCTTTGTTTAGTTTCCCAATCAGACTAGGGCTCATGCTCAGTGGGGCTACCACTTGTGACCTGATGAATCAAAAAATCAAGGAGCTTCAAAAGAGGATGAGCATAAGTAGTTGGCAAGAGAAGTAACCCTAAAAGAGTTGGGGGATGAATCTAAAGGAGGAGACGAGAGGCATTTTGTGTTAATGTTTTGAAAATACCAAACTGCCCTCTAATTTTAACACGTAATTTAGCGGAAACTTAGCACCTCTTTACTAGGATCATGATATACAAAATCAAAATTGCACTTTTTAATGCAAGTTCAAATCAGGCTAAACTGCAATTTTGATATAAAAATTGCATTCTAGATTGCATACCAAATGGACCCGATTTGAAGTTATATCAAGATCCATCACCAGATCGCAATCTGAGATTGCATGCCAAAGACAGCCTAAGTCAGTCCTTTTTCTCTGTAATTAAACACCCCTATTCAATTATTATATAAGCTCTAAACTAAAGACTTAACCAATGTGCAGACTAGTTCATTTGACTGAGGCAAAAACTCTCTTGGATGAGTATTTATATTCAAGAAGTTGGTGGTTCAGCATTCCTAGAAGGCTAGAACCATACTCTTGACAGCCACCCAAAGCCTTCCAACTGAAAACAAACATCTTGATCTGTGTTTCAAAAATGTTGCACTTGAACATAAAAAAATATGCTTTTGTAACCCGTCTCTGACAAACCTCTAAAACCAGTTAATGGTGTTAGACTTGCATAAACTAGCCAGACCTTCTTCTGTCTTTTTCTTGTTTTGATAGATTAAGAAAATATATTATTAAGATGATGAACTTAAGAGAGAGCTCTGTACGAGAGATACAAGGAACCTGCCCCCAAGGATCACCTTAACAAAATACAATAGTATCCCATTCAAATACCCAATCATGGTATTGCAGATTAGAAAAAGAATGAGATAACAGCTCCATGAAAAAAGAAGAGATACAATCTTATCTATAAGGGCTGCTTCCGGCATGAATTGATCCTCAAATGTCTTCCTGTTTCTTTTCAGCCATAGGTTCCAACACACCGCAAAGGGCAACCACCTCCTGATGCAGCATGCATATAGGCTAGTGGGTGTGTGCACAAGGAGCTAGGAATAGAATTGTAAAAGTAATAATAAAAACATAAACACAATTCCTACTTGCACATCCACACACGAAATCAGGTGAAAATTCAACTAGTTTCGATATGCATAATAAGAGTTGAAGCCAACGAAGTAATAAACAAGATCAAACCGGAGTTATATGTGGAAATAACAACTGAATTTAAAGATTAATCAAATGTCAGGTTGCTGTCCAGGATAAAGCTAGAGGGAAAATAGGAGAAACAACCATTGTTTGATCATGAGTAAGTAAGAGAGCTATTAGGGACTCATT
The DNA here is from genome assembly GCA_025762735.1 of Platanus orientalis. NCBI lineage: Eukaryota > Viridiplantae > Streptophyta > Magnoliopsida > Proteales > Platanaceae > Platanus > Platanus orientalis. The sequence continues at coordinate 5,274 of JAOXJP010200925.1, forward strand.
AAACATCATTAAACATAGGTTACAATAGGTTTAGCAATGGTTTGGGATCAGATTTCTCAGAAAAATTATATGTTTAGCAAAGTATTATCAGCCCTCAACCAATAAACCCAAAACCCCCATGTCAACTACACGTTAGAATTCAAATAAAACCATCAGAGAATCACAAACTTACCTCTCATATGTTGTCAATGTTTTGCTTGAATCTTCTACAAGAGGTTTGATGTTGATTCCATGTAAAGACTGATCATAGAAGTGGTTTTTTGAATGGCTGAAATATCACAGGCTGTGTACAAGCAATGCCACCAGCCTCAAATTGATCCAGATAATATAAGATGCTGCCCAATAGTTTTGGAGATGCTTCCACTTGCTGTAGTATCACCCTAGAGGTAGGAATGACTCCCCAAAATCTCGTTTCTTAATTCCTATTATTTTGGAGCAGAGAGAGCTTTTTGTAAGACCCAAAAAACTGCCTTGTTGATGCCTCTTTGGGAATAAATTGAGTTTATCTCAGTTAGGTGGGGCCCTTTGGGATGGGTCCCACCCCTCTTGGAATCATGTAAGGGTCCTCAACCAATAGGAAAGTGATCACAGTTCAGCTCCCTAGATTGTAGGAGCTGGAGTCAATCTCGTGTGAAGTATCTCTGTGGGGGAGGTGGGGTTGGATATCTACCCCTAGGTGGGGTCCTCCTAGGTTCAGGCTCAGGACTGTGAGTTCTTTCCCTGTGACCTCCTATGGATCCATGGCCAGTGGTGGTCCAGGTGAGGTCCTGTCTGATCCTCTCTCCTCGAACGGGGACCCAACTCTTGAATGAGTTGTTCGAGGGTGTTCTTGGAGTTAGCCTCTATAGCTAGGGTTAATCTATCCACCCTCTTAGCTTGGAGATCTACCCCTAGGTGGGGTCCTCCTAGGTTCAGGCTCAGGACTGTGAGTTCTTTGCCTGTGACTTCCTATGGATCCATGGCCAGTGGCGGTCCAAGTGAGGTCCTGTCTGATCCTCTCTCCTCGAACGGGGACCCAACTCTTGAAGGAGTTGTTCGAGGGTGTTCTTAGAGTTAGCCTCTATAGCTAGGGTTAATCTATCCACCTCTATAGCTAGGGTTAATCTATCCACCCTCTTAGCCAAGGCCTTAAAGATCAGATCCTGAGTGAGCTGGGAGCTAGTTTCTACTTCCAGGGACATCTTGCGGTGATAATCTACTCTAGATCTAGTGGGCATACACCAAAGAGCACGGGATGGATGACTCTAAAGAGTTCTTAGAATGATCTAACAGAAAATATGGGTGCAGAAAATTAAATGAATAAAATAAATGATGCAATGCTATGCAAAAGTATGCAAAAATACACCTAAATGTAATCTATGGGTAAGGAAACCTTAAACCTAAGCTTTGATACCAAATCTGATTGCAGCATGCATGTAGGCTAGTGAGTGTGTGCATAGGAGCTAGGAATAAAAATGCTAAAGTGATGCATAAAAATAAACTAGATTCTTATTTGCGTATACACTCATGTTTTCAAGTGATTCTTTAGGTTCAAGCTTATGCATATTAAGAATTCAAAGCTACAAAATATCGAAAAATATTAAACCTATCATTATGAAAGAAATATAGATTAAAATTAGGGATCCAAAATTGTTAAGTTGCTGGAAAATTATCTCAGTAGATATTTCAGTATATAAAAGTCTATATGAAGTATGAAAAAAATCGAAGTAAGGCAATAGGGATATAAGGAAACTATCAGGAAACCATTAAACAAGAACTAAAATAGGTTCAGGTATGATATAAACTCAAATTTCTCAGGTAAAGTATATGTTTAGTAGTGTTTATCAACCACTTAGGTCTTCAGTCGATGCAAATAACCACAGGTCACTACTAGAGAGGCCTCAATCAACCAAGAAGATGGACCATACCTGATTCATATAGGATTGGCTCTTTAGCAATGCTCTAGGTTTCTTTTCCCTTGATAATAATCAGTCTTCACAAGTCCACAGTGCTGGATATTAGAACTCAAGCCATATGACCCAAAAAAATGATGCCACTAACTGAAAAATACCAAGTACTAGATCTTTTTGTCAACTACAGTTTTCAAAAGGATAAGGAAACCCCTAGTGTCGCCACTAGGTCTGTGTGATCCAGTAAAAAAAACCTCCTAAAGAATAGAAGTATATAGTTATTCTTGTATGATACCCAAAATAGGGTGTTTAACAATTATTTTGAAGAAATAAGGAGAGTTCTCAATCATGTGAAATCCTATGAGATGGGTCCCACCACTTGTAGGATCGTTTTTGGCTCCCTAATGATCAAGAAAAACTCACAATACAAAATCCTTAAATCCCAGGAAGCAATACGAGTTGTTTAACGCTTAGACTAAAATGATCTTTGTTATAATTCTTCCAATAATCTTGCGGCAAGTAGAAACCCCTTCTAAGATGGATCGTTCAGCCTAGTAGTTCATCACCGAAGCATTGTTTTGTTAAAAACTTCACTAAGGAGTGGTTGGTGATAAATATTGCATGAATGCCCTGTTTTTCTAGCAATATAGAAACTGAAAATTTTAAATAAAGATGAAGAAGAAAAGGAAGAAAGACACCTTTAATCCAGGGGAAAATGAGTAGCTTCCACTACTACTGTTAAACTAGGACTAAACCTAAACCCAAACCCATTCCAGGGTTTTAATGTTCTTCAGGTACAACAAGCAAGAAGAAAAAGAAAAGGTCACCAGTAGGCCATAACGTGAGCAGCAAAAAATATTTTTATTATTCATCATATCTTAACCAAGTCATGTGAGGTGTTTTCATAACCCCTCACAGCTAGGTTTATTACAACCTAAACAATGTAAAGACTGAAATACCCCTTATAACAATTTCATGTCCAAAATAACCCTAAATTATATGAAATAACATAAAAACCACTAAAACATCCTACTAAGACAAAAATACCCTTATATAATATGCTAGAAAAATAAGACATAAAAAGACTCTCTAGTGGAACCATAACATGGGATACAGTCTTGTCTACTGCTAAGTTTGCATACAATAATTCGGTTAATAGAACCACTGGTACGAGTGCATTTGAGGTAGTCACAGATTATAGATACATGGCTCTTATAGACCTTATTCCTATGTCTGCATCCCAGTATCCATCTGAGTCTACATTTGCATTTGCATCTCATTTACATGCATTACAGCAGGAGATCAAACGTAGAATTGCTATAAGTACTGAAAAATATAAACAGTCGGTTGATTTGCATCGTACACGTCACGAGTTTCAAGTTAATGATTGGTTATGGTTTGTTTCCATCCTAAGCAATACCCACCTGGGACCGCGCGGAAATTGCATGTTAAGAGTTTGGGACCTTACAAAGTTCTGAACAAAATTGGACCTGATGTGTATGTGTTGGATATTCCAATTGACTTAGGGATTAACTCTACTTTTAATGTGAAGGACCTTGTACCTTACCATAACCATTCTACCTCAGACTTTAAGCCTTTTGCAGACCCACAGACACCAGTCCCTCAACCTCCTCAACCTATACCATCATTGTCACCTGTCACTACTTGCAGGGAGGAGATTGAGGCTATTGTAGATGATCAGAGTGTTTCCACTAGGCGAGGAGGTTATCATAGATACCTCATCAAGTGGAAGGGCTGGTTAGATATTAACAGTACATAACACATTGAGAGCAAGTTGCAGCAGTTTAACCTGAACATTCTGAAACAGTATCGTAATCGTTTAGTGTCAGAGGCAACTTCTCCCCAGGAGGGGAGAGTTGATGAGGACATCAGGTCCAGACGAGAGTTTCAGGCCTATCAGAGACGGCTCAGGAGGGTTACGCCCATGTTATGGTTCCACTAGAGAATTTTTTCATGTTTTTTATTTCCCTAACACATTATATGAGGGTATTTTTGTCTTAGTAAGATGTTTTAGTGGTATTTTTGTTATTTCATGTAGTTTAGGGTTATTTTGGACAGGAGATTGTTACTAGGAGGTATTTCAATCTTTACATTGTTTAGGTTGTAATAAAGCTAGCCATGGAGGCTATAAAAACACCCAACACGACTTGGTTGAGATATGATAAATAATAAGAATATGTTTTGTTGCTCACGTTATGATATATTGGTGACTTTTTCTTCTTGCTCTTGCTTGTTGCACTTGAAGAACATTAAAACTTTGGAATGGGTCTAGGTTTAGTCATAGTTTAATGGTAGTAGTAGAGGCTACTCATTTTCCCTTGAGTTAAAGGTCTCTTCATTTTTCTTCTTCATCTTTATTTAAATTTTTTAGATTCTATATTGCTAAAAAAACAGAGCATTCGTGCAATCTTCATCACCAACCACTCCTCAGTAAAATTTTCAACAAAACAATGCTTCGGTGATGAGCTACTAGGCTAGACGATCCATCTTAGAAGGGGTTTCCACTTGCCGCAAGATTGTTGGAAGAGTTACAGCAAAGATTATCTCAGTCTAGGCGTCAAACAGCTCTTAATAAGACTCCACGAGTTTGATTATTGCTCCATAAGATTTAGGGATTTTGTGTTAGGAGTTTTTCTTAATTATTAAGGAGTCAAAAACGATCCTATAGGTGGTGGGACCTATCTCATAGGATCCCACATGATCGAGAACTCTCTTTATTTCTTCAAAATAGTTGTTAAACACCCTATTTTGGGTATCAGACGAGAATAGCTATATACTTTTATTCTTTAGAAGACTAAATGAGGTTATTTTTTTACTGGATCACACAGACCCAGTGGCGACACTAAGGGTTTCCTTATCCTTTTGAAAACTGCAATTGACAAAAAGGTCCAGTTTCTGGTATTTTTTAGCTGGCAGCATCATTTTTTTGGGTCTTACGGCTTGAGTTCTTCTAATATCCAGTACTGTGGATTTGTGGAGACTGATTATTATCAAGGGAAAAGAAACCTAGAGCATTGCTAAAGACCCAATCCTATATTAATCAGGTATGGTCCATCTTCTTGGTTGATTGAGACCTCTCTGGTAGTGACATGTGGCTATTTGCATCGACTAAAGACCTGAGTGGCTGATAAACACTGCTAAACATATACTTTACCTGAGAAATTTGAGTTTATATCATGCCTAAACCTACCTTAATTCTTGTTTAATGGTTTCCTAGTAGTTTTCTTATATCTCTATTGCCTTATTTTGATTTTTCTCATACTTCATATAAACTTTTATACACTGGAATATCTACTGAGATAATTTTTCAGCAACTTAACAATTTTGGATCCTTAATTTTAATCCATATTCCTTTCATATTGATAGGTTTAATATTGTTTGATATTTTGTAGCTTTGAATTTTTAATATGCATATGATCTTGAATCTAAATAATCACTTGAAAACACGAGTGTATGTGCAAATAAGAATCTAAGTTATTTTTATGCACCACTTTAGCATTTTTATTCCTAGCTCCTATGCACACACCCACTAGCCTACATGCATGCTGCATCACCTCCACATCTTCATCTCGCACTATGAAAGACCTGACCCTTAGGATTGACTCCATTCCCAAACAAGCGACTGAACCGAGGATAGAAGAACCTAACACATATTAAAGTTGTTTAAGCATCTTCCCCAAACCTTAAAGGCATATTTGTAGTACAAGAAAAGGTGATCAGAAGATTCCTATTGGAAGCACATGCTGCATTGATTAGCCAAGGGGATTCTTCTAGCTTGTAGAAAATCTTGAGTCGGGGGTTTTCCGAGGAATACAACCCACAAGAAGTAAGCCACCTTGGATGGCACCTTTGACTTCTACAGATAACCAGCTGGACATTGAAATGCAACATTCCAATTCAGCACTTTATAAAAGGAAGACACCAAAAACTCCCCACAAGGGTCTCCATTCCACACTTTTCTATCTTCTTCCATACTGTCATCTTTGTATTCTCTAAAATTTGCAACAAATCTTCCACCTCGCCGATCTCCCAATCATTCAAGCTTCTTCTAAGATACAACTCTAAAATATTCTCAGGAATGCCGATTCCAAGAGAAGGTCACAAACCAAACCTCTTTCCAGAATTTTACCATATCCCCTCTACCAATTTTTAATTAGAACCTTGCATTTATAAACTACACTTTCCCTTCCTAAGTCCTAACTTGGAATGCCTTGAAATTAATCTCCAAGGCAGAAGAGAAAAAATGGATAAACAGAAATTATACAAAGATGAAGACGTCTTTACAATTTGCTCTTCTTATACAGTAGGAAACACTGTACTACTGCAGAGGTAGGGGTAGACAGCATAAAGCCCCGCCGCTTGACATCCTCCTCTGTGTCTTAATGGCAGTTGAGACAGTCACAGGGGTAGCGTTGGGTGATATTGGAAGGGGTCTTGCTTGGCATAAAGGGATTCTTGTCACTATATCCCCTCCCCCTTGATATAGGGATTCTCACTCTTCTGGCTTTTCTGAAGTCTGCTTTAGGGTGCTTCCTTTAACTGGTTAAAAAAAGATAGTTTTAAACAGCAAAAACTCAGGAAAACAATTCACCCTAAAAATTACAGAAGAAGATATCCAGAATTCCAGATTACTGGGTTGTCTTTTATTGGAAGAGATTTAATAAGAGGTATGATTAAATTGGGAAAAACTCTCTGCACTGTTCCAGTTGAGAAAACCTTGCAGTTGGCACTAGTGTTAAAAAGACTGGGTAGTGTTAGATTAGATTCCATCCAAGTTTAAAATCCTAGCACATTGATCAACATTTGTTGGTAAGCCTAGATAGTATCCAAGTCTAACAAGATTGCAATTAAGATAAAACCTAATGCACATAAGCAACAGTTTACAAG
>JAOXJP010200936.1:0-12070 GCA_025762735.1 Platanus orientalis
AGTCCAGGTTTGCTCTTCCTAAGCCAAGGGTGCTTAGAGTCTTGATGCCTAAATGCTGTTATGCTGTCCTTATGCTATCACATGACTCAAGTCAAAATTTGGGTGCTGACAAATGGTATTTAATTCAAATGATCTAGAATTAAGCTATTTTCTTAATTTGTACTTTCAAATCACTAGCTTTCTAGTCAAGAAATCCTTGTTACTAGTATAATTTCTTTAGTACAAATCTTCCATTAATTCAAAGAGAATGTACTAACATTTTAGTAAATATATGGTGAAATCACTTAACCAATCTTAACCATTGTAAGATAGACGCAATAGTTTCTTGGTCTAGTTTCTTCCATTCATCATTAGATATAATTCAGCTTGCCTCCGTCATATTTTACAAGTCCATTTAAGTACTTTAATATTTTTTTTTGATAAATTTAGGTACTTTATTATTATGAGAGATCTTCCATCTTTAACAAAACACAACATCAATTTATTCCCATAACCATTTGACTTGTGCTTGCCTCCATGATTTAGACATGCCAATATAAAAAAAGTAGAGTTGTGGCTCTAATAACACTTCGTTGAGAAAATCCTAAACCCTTTTTCCTATGCAAATTCAATAGACGCAAAAAAAAAATAATAATAAAAAAAATAAAATAAAATAAAGAATAAATTTTTGGAATTTTTGCCAGATGGAATATGAAGTTTGGGACATTTCCAAATAATCAAGTATTTTAAAATAATTAAACAAGTGGTTATGCAATTTTAAAATATTTGAAAAAGCGGTTAGATAAAGTGTAAAAAAGTAAAAATAAAGAATTAGTTATCGGTCAACAACATTTTTTGGTTTCTTTTTATGCACCTAACTTGAATTTGGTATTATGATTGAGAGGATCCTCTTAAGCATGAATACGAGAATGGCACATAACTCATTATAATAAAATAAAATATTTTAACTTTTATTTTGAAAAAATGGCCAAATTACCCCTCTATCCTATCTTTGTCTTCATCTTCTCATCGACCCTAAAAATGGCCAAAGACCAACTTGTAGTTCCTTCTCCCTGAACCTTGTCTTGTTCTTCAATCTCTCATTCTTTTGCTTGATTTGTTTTACTTTTCTTTTGTTCTACAAACCTTGGAACTCCAACAATGTCTTGGCTTTTTCATCCACTTTCAACTCCCTTCAAATCCCAACAATGAAGAAATTCACACAGAAAAAGAAAAAAAAGTTGTAGATGAAGAAGAGGTTGTCAAGAAGCCACTAAAGCAATGAGCCTGGATTTAGGCATGTATAATGACATTCTCCAAATTATGCTTTGTTTATGGCACAAAGAAGAAACATGATTCTTCATCCATATGGATACCACAATTGATGCAGTAAACAACGTTTAGGGATGAATTTGGCTAACCGATTGAACACTACCTTCCAACAAACTTGTTGATTTTTATTGGAGAAAATATGAAGAACAGTGGGACACAAAAGAAAGCACCAAGAATTAGGGTAGAGAAAAATCTAAATAATTCAAAACTTTAATCCATAATAATGCTCCATTACATTACTTATTTATAGATTAAAGACCCAAAAAATAGAAAATTCATAAACTAATCTAAAGGAATTCGTCCAAAAATCATCCACAAATATTTTCAATCATCAGGTGTGTCATCTTTGAGTGATAGTTTCTCCTTGATATCTATTGAATTTGAAAATTCTTTGTGAAATCACAATTTTAGACCTTGAAGTTTTCTAGCCAATGCACCAAAAATCTTATCAAATGGATACATTATGCCATCTAGAAGCCGCATTACGCAAAACCTTTTAAATGAAGAATTTTTTGAATTTCTCTTACTAACCCAAATAACAATCCTAATATAATAAAAACCATTTTCTACTGACACCAACACTTAACAAATAAAAATATTTGCTAATAAAATATAAGAAACCATTTAGCCTATATGAAATCACAGGTTATCACAGAAGACCTTGTGATGGGTCCATCCAACAACAATCTACATGTTGTAGAGATGGTGTAGTACATGGAGACGCTTGAAAGGACACTGCCTACGCATTGTACAGAGTGTGATGCAAGACTACCATACTTAGCACAAATGTGGGCTTAGGATTCTTTCATAGAGGTTGAAGCAGTGCACAAGGTTAGAGTCCCATATCACAAACCATTTGTTGGTGTAAGCATTGCCAAAGACCTTGGTAACTTCCTATGGCATACGAAGTAGTATTTAAAGGCTACTAATACATAGGAAGAGAAGAAGGTGATGCTGTCCAACATGTATCTCATGGGAGATGCAAAGCTTTGGTAGAGAACCCATTGCAAAGATGATGCTACTGTTGGAAGGCCAGAGAAATGCTCATGGAATGCATTAAAAATAGAATTGAATGAGTAGTTTCTACCATGCAACATGGTATGGACAACATGCAAGTCATTGAGAAGACTCAAGCACACCGATACAATGAGGGACTGTGTCAACAAATTCTCTTCTTTGCTGCTAGACATAAGGAATATGTTGGAGGAGGACAAGCTCTTCAACTTCCCGGAAAGACTGTGCATAGGTTGAGTTACATCATCAAGGTGTGAAGTACCTCCCTTCAGCCTTGGTTGCTATTGATGGCTTGGTGGACTACCAATATATAAGAAACAATGAGGTTAATGGGCCAAAGTCAAGGGATAAAGGCAAAGATGTCTCTAAGGACATGTACAAGGGTTGTGGTGGTGCTGATACATAATCAAAACCAAAGGCCATGGAACACCCAGGTCAAGACATGAAAAATCTAGGCTATTTCTTATGTGGCAGCCCACATTGTGTGTAGGAATGTCTCAAGAAGGAGTGGTTGATTGCGCTAGTTTTACAAGGGGAAGTGGAGGAAGAGTTTGTGCAAGTGAACCAACTACAACTACTGAGTGTAGTTCAACAAGAGGAGATGCTGCTCAGTGATGACCTTGCATGAGTACAAGCGAAGTAGATAGCTTGTGTAGGCCTCAGAGGACACAAGTGATGACCATATTTTAGTGGTTGATTGAGCGGTGGAAAGGAAGAACAGTGGATGGACTATTTTTCCTGATTTATTGTATGCAATGGCTTAATATAATGAAACTAGAATAGTGTTGAGTACAACCTACACTCTAAGATTTTCCTAACTACTCTTGCAAGAGGCAAGGCAGGCAGCCAAGCGATGATGTTAGAGGGTTTAGGTGTAATCCATCACAAGTGGTTGAGGGATGGCCACAAGATGAAGATGGCACAAGGGACTATAGGAAAAAAATTGGGTAGGTAGAGGCTTACCAGAAAGAAAGGCTGGACTGGGTGTCATGGCGGGTTGAGGAGGGGAAGATGTACTTAATGTTGGCTCTAGCAAGAGTGTCAAAATTTTCTATTGGGATTCTCAATCAGCACCCTAAGACCTGGCTCAACATAGGTTGACATGAGCAATCCAAGGAGGGGATTGACTGAAAGAACAAGAACTAATGCAATAGCTTGTGCATCAAGGTTTAACACATGGGTGTGCACGGATTGATGGTGTAGACACATGGCTTAGGGAGTTAAGCACACATGTTTCTAGACTAGGGTGGCAATCATCGCCATCATTACAGGATTAAAAAATTTCTGCCAAGATTGAAAAATTTCAGTTGTAAATATAAAAAAACCAATCCATAAAAAAATGAAATGATAGAAACTTAGCCAAAACTAGAAAAAATTGGCCACATTTGATGAAAATAGAACGATTTATAATTTCGAATGGTTATTGCAAATATTTTGGCCATGACTGAAAAATTTTGACCATGAATGAAAAATCCCAACCATAATGAAAAATCAACCACGACCGGTGAAAATTTCTTGATATAAAAAATGACTAGAAATTGGTTATAACTAGAAAAAATTGGCTGCATTTGATAAAAATGAAGTTGATTTACAATTTTGGCCGTAAATAAAATAATCGGTCAATAAAAAATGATGACCGAGGAAGGGTTAGAATTGAAAAAAATTGGCCGCATATGATGAAAGTGAAATGATTGGACAATTTCGACCAACAATTGAAATTTTTTGGCCATGTTTAAAATTTTTTTAACCGTAAAAAAAGGGTTACAATTGAAAAATTGGCCATATTTGATTGAAAGTTTTTTAATTAATTAAAATATTGATTGGTTAGAAATTGACATTGCGTCTCTTCAAAAAATTTCAAATTAGAAGAGAAGGGAGTGAGGAGGGATGCATTTTTACACCCAAAAAGTTTTAGCATGTGATAAGTGGGCACAACTGGCACCAAATTAGTCTTGAAGACTTTGGAATCTTTAGAAGATTGCCTTATGGCCCGACAAGAGAAAGTGGTTAAAGGAAGGTGAAAATCATCAAATTGAGACATGTGGCAAAAGTATATCACTATGAGAAGATGTTTCTAGAATAGGGACACATGTCATAAAGTGAAGGAAAACTTGGAGAAAAAGTCTTCATGTTGTTATTCAACTACCTATTTCCAGAATCTCAGCAACATGGGGGAGGAACATAGGGTAGATGGCACAAAATTAGGAAAATCTGGAGTAACAACTATCACATAAAATTTGGGGCTAAAGAAATAGATGTGTGAGAGATGATTTCTAGAAGAGAGTCGTAGTGTAGAAGAATGAAGTGCGGGATTACATGAATTCTATCAATAGAAAAATGTGGTTTCCAGGTTCAAAGATGTAGGAGAAAAGAAGGCCATCTCCATGAATGTGTGATCATGAAGGAAATGGCATTAACTACTTAGAAAAGTCTATAAAAGGAGGAAGATGGTGAAGGAAAATGATCAGCTCCAACAGATCAACAACAACAATATCTATTTCAATTTATCCATATCTAGTCTTTATGTCTATTTCAATTTCCAGTATATTATGGTGTTGTTATTTTTTCTTTTACTAGAATACCAAAATGTATTTATCATCAACATATCTTTAAAGCTTGGCCTTCAAATTTGAACCAAATTCTATAAACCCTGGCCTATAATTCATCATCAACGGTATTTGGTATAAGAGATTCAACTACCCGCACTTCTGTTTTTAGTGTGTAATTTGCTATCTACAAGTTCTCCAGAACTTGGCAAACAAGTCTTCACCAATTGCTAGATATTTTGTCCTGTAACTTGTCATCAACAACTCTTTTGTAGCTCATCATACAAACTCCAATTTGATTAGTAGCTTTGTAAGTGATTCAATTATTTATTAATGCTCATTTTCTTAGCCTTGCTTCATTTTACTTTATATTATTGTTGTCTTGGTGCAAATGTGGTGAAGTCCTTATTCTAACAAGGAAAAAATGACTCATTTGGAAGGAAGAACCCTCCCCTTCCCAAAATGCCTAAATTCATTAAATTTGGAGGCTGGACAGACGACTAGAAAACCCACTTTCAGTCTGCCTACTGTTTGCTTTGGTGCATGAGGTCATAGAAAAAACCGTTCTTCATGCCCATGATATCGGGTTCCGTGTAGAAACCTAAGCAAAGAGATTATACTCAAGCTCATTCCTTAGGCTATGAAACATAAACACACACAATAGAAGAAGTTGATGGCTCATTTTGTTGTGAGAAGTTATTGCAACTTATATAACAAACTAATACTAGATAAAACAAGAATAAAAGAAAACCAAGTACACCCTTCCACAAAGGGTACTGTTCAAAGATTATTGAAAAGATCCACAAAAAACACACACAAACACAAATAGATAAACTCACCACTCATGGGAATCCACCCAAAAGATATAGAGCAATGATAGATACACTCACCACTCAAGGAGCAACCAAAGAGATACAAATATCACCACTCTAACGAAACTGTCAAGAGATACAGAGCAAACTCGTTACTAATCCAAAATTTCACTAAATGGATAAGAGTTACAAAAGAAATCCTTCTTCAAAAGCGAAAGGTTAATTGTATTCAATATGTCAAAATTCTCTGCAAAAACCATACACAACTAGACCTTATATAAGACCCAGACTTAGAACAACCCTCCAAGTAGAGTAAAGACTTTCAACCACTTATTACATTTTCAAGATAACAAAAATAGAGTTCCAAGAGTCAAATAACTAATAACTTAACCATAAACTCGAAATACAACTTACTAGAACATAAAGACAAACTTTGAAATGAGAAAAATTACAAGAAACCTCAAAATTTGTAGTCACGGGTTGGCCACAGTTTGCATATATATCTTTTAGTAAAATAACTATAACTTCCTCTAGAAAAATCTAATTTGCACACCATTTAAGGAATTGAAAACTAGACTCTTATAACTTTCCAATGACTTATGGATCAAAGTCTAATGCACATTGAGTTGGTATAAGTGTGCCTCGGAAGTTAACCCACAATTGTTGACTAAGATTTTTCTAGAACCTTGCCAATGTTGATGACTTGGATTTCCACATCAGTAGTAATGTCATGGGACATTTAGCTGCCAATATATGATGTGTCATGGGACATTCTAGAGTCAAACTTCCCTAGTTAGAAAAGATTCGCCCTCAAATCTTACCAGTGTATTGTTCATACGTCTCTAAATGAAGAGCATCAATCATTGCAACACTTGTAATTGGTTTTAAGACCCGAACACGATTCTTAACAACACTTAATGTATGAATATTAATAAGCATGGAATGGATAACACCACTCGTAATGGAATCATAAGGGAAATCCATGAGAAAATAGTTGTAAGAAGAGACGATTAGGGCACCACAACACTAGGAGTCCTGTTTTGCATCAGCATTAGTCCTTTGAGGAGAAAATAGATTCCCAAATAAGTGACTCCATGACTTGATTCTTTTTTCAATGGCATCATACACTTCAACTCCAACCATATTCAAGATAATTGGTGTGATAGATATAATGAGGAAGATTGTCCATTTGAAAAGGTACAACTCACTAAACTCAGAATACTTTGCCACCTTTGAAGATATAGAGTAGTTGATGTTTGTATCATTTGGCATAGGATCTTTTCTCAGAATAACATTAGCAACTTGAATCCACCATATCAATACAAGAAAGTGAAGATAAAGATGTAGCAACTCAGTGATGCCACATCTTAAAGACCACAGTTCTTCAATGTCTTCATAAGTGAGCAATCTTCCCTATAAACTTTGTTAACCTTTTCTTTGGCTTGGGTTAAGGAGGATGAATCCTCACTTAAGATATAATGTCCACATCAAGACCCAAATTTTTGTTTTGTGACCAACAACAAACATTGATAGAAGGTCATCTAGTAAATGTAAACTTGAAACCTCCTCTCTTGCAACTAGCTCTCTTCTGAACATAAAGCACTAATAGAAGAAGTATCATTTTCAAACTTTCTTATGTGCAATCGTGAGGTTTCCATCTTGATTTCATCATTAGCATGTAAGGCCTGAGTTCGAATAGTTGCTAAGGCTTGGGCATACTCCTTCACATGGTCTCAAATAGTTTCTTGGAAGTACTAGACATGCCTTCTCTCCATAACTAAGTTTTGGAATAACTCTTTACAACCCCAAGGACACCCTCCAAATTAGAAGGAGATCCTAAGACCACTACCATTGCTTTGTTTACTTTCTTTGACATCAAGGGTGGCTGATTGTTGATGGGAGCAGTATCATAGATGTCTTTGTTGCAACCAACAAGAAGACAGAAAAAGTAGGCACAAATTGTTTACATTTATTTTTTAACTCAATGTTACCATCCTTTGTTGTGTCTACACTGCTCAAGTAGCTAATTAAATCTCTAGTAGAATTGTTAACATATGTAGACAACGTAATATTGATTTTGAAGTCCTCGTTTGTCATTGAATTCTTGGAGATAACTTTCTTCACAGATTGGAAGATTGCAAGGAGTTCATATGCACAAACACAAAGCTCATTACTGCAACACTACATTATTATCTTAAACATAAGATCCTTTATTTGAGAATAACACAATTTAGTGGCCATCATTCTAGCCAATAAACATACAACCCTTGTAATCTCACGGCCTCCACCCATCCAAGAAGAGAATTGAATGAGAGGTTCATTGTAAGGAACACATTCCTTTATCCCAAAGTTCTTTGATGTTGTATCAACATGACATAATAACTTAGGAACACATTTCCAAATTATCTCATGAAAGTACCACAATCTAGCCTTCATCTCATTTTGTAGAGTTGGAGGCGTCAACATGGTCTCTGTTTTTGACACTTGTCATTTAAAAAGAATCTAGTTGCAATATTTTGGCCCTTCATGTCCATATAACTTCGTAATAAACCTCTACTACCAATAGATCACCCCTATCATTTTTTGGTATTTTAGGGACAACTTTTGGAAGAGAAGATATGCAGACTAGACCATTTAAACGAACCATTGTTTCCAAAGCATATATAGAAATCAAACCATGATGAACACCAAGAATGTAACTCTCATAATAGGACTAAGATTTAATCAAAATCATACCGTCTTTAAAGAGATGATCCTTAGCAATAGGGCAATCAACCTACTAAAAAAAGCATAAAGTAGTAAGTCCTCTAGGTTGATTAAAGAAGATATCCCATAGTAGCACTGATGGTGAAGTCATAGAAGTTACATTCATAAGTGTATCTCTTTGGAGAGTCTAGGAGTTGTCCCACCAAGATCAATTGTTAGGCTTCTGCTAGACCAAGTGTACTCTAGTCCTTCAACAAGATGCTTGGCTCCATTTACCATGTCATGGGAAACATACACACTAACTTCTTTTAAGTTTGAAGTGTTACTTGGTGCATCCTCAGTATTCAATGCAGTCCCACTATTATCGGTATTGTTGATGAGATCATACCTATTATGAATTTTAGTGTATTTATGATCTAAAGAGACTCTTGTTGTGATGGCTTCATCAAAATGGATATCATAGGTTGGTTCTCTATAGTATAGATCCTAGAGATTACTTTCTTCCATTGTGATTTCTTCAATGTTGGAAATATCAACTTTTGCATCTAGAAGATCATGTTGGAAATCATAGTCCATCCGAACACAATGAGAATCATCACATTCAAAAGGTTTATAGGACTTAAGACGTTACTTGAGTTGCTACACTTTTCTTCTTAACTTAGCCACTTCGACATAACGAAGGTCTCTTTTGTGAGTTGGAGGTGCTTCAACATTTAGTCCATGATGACGACGACTAACCATGATCACTAAAGCTTTGATACCAAATTGATTTTAGGTTCCGGATGGTTGTGCAGAAACTTAAGCAAAAATATTATACTCAAGCCTGTTCCTTGGGCTTTGGAACACAAGCACACACAATAGAAGAAGTTGAGGGCCCATTCTATTGCTATAATTGTTGCAAGTCTAATAACAAATTAATACCGGATAAAACAATAATGAAAAAGAACCAAGTAGAACCTTCCACAAAGGGTACTGTTTAAAGATTATCGAAGGAGATCCATAAAAAAAAACACACACACGGATAGATAAGCTCACCACTCACGGGAATCCACCTAAGAGATACAGAGTAAATATAGATACACTCACCACTCAAGGAGCAACCAAAGAGATACAAATATCACCACTTTAAGGAAACCATTAAGAGATACAAAGTAGACTCGCCACCAATCCGGAAGTCCATCGAATAGATAAGAGTTATAGAAGAAATCATTCCTCAAAAGCCAAAGCCTAATTGTATTCAATATATCAAAATTCTTTGCAAAAACTATACACAACTAAGCCTTATATAGGACGTAGACTTAGAACAACCCTCCAAGTAGAGTAAAGATTTTCAACCACTTCTTACATTTTCAAGATAACAAAAATAGAGTTTTAAGACTTAAATAACTAATAAACTTAACTATAAATTGAAATACAACTTACTAGAACATAAAGATAAACTTGGAAATGGGAAAAGTCACAAGAAACCTTAAAACTTGTAGTCTTGAGTTAGCCATAGTCAACATAGACACCTTCTAGTAAAACAACCATAATTTCTTCTAGAAAAATCCAACTCGTACACTTTTTGAGACATTGAAAATCTAACTGATAGAGCTTTCCAATGATATATAGCTCAAAGTCTAATTTGCACTGAGTTGGTACAGGTATGCTTCGGAAGTTACCCCAAAATTGTTGACTGAAACTATTCCAGAACCTTGCCAATGATGATGACTTGGTTTGCCACATCAGTAGTAATGTCATGGGACACTTGGATGTCAATATTTGATATGTCATGGGACACTCTGGTGTCAACCCACATGGTACTGGCATTCCTGCACACCATTTCCTAGCCAACAAGTATATACAATTCTAGAAGCTTTATAAAAAAAATTACAAAACCAAATGTTCTTTGGTTTCTTTTTGCTGATTTTTCTTGTTGATAAAAGTACTGGGTCATTGGCTTGGTTTTATTGTTTTACTAGATGAATTATCATTACTATGTTGTGGTAATACAATTTTTCTTCCTATTTATGATTGTGACCCTTTGTAAGATTTTTGGTATGCCATGTTAAACCTACCGCTTTAACTTTAAATGGGGTGGTTAGATAATTTTTTGGTTTGTTTGTATGATAGGTAGTTAGATATTGACCAATTTAATTTGTTCTTTTTATCATACAGTCATGCCTGTCAAAAAGGGTTATCCTCAAGACAATTTCATCCAGAAACTTATACAATTTCATTTTTTTCTAATAAATAGTTGATAAATGATTTTGTGTGGGACATTATATGTTAAGAATTTTCCGAATCACCCGTGTTTTTTATTGTCTGTATCCTTTTCTTTGCACTCCCAAAAGAATCTGGCTTCTCCTTGTTTGTTTTATAGTTCACCATGAATTCTGATGTGCTCCATAGAGTCCATGTTACGTAACTCAAATAACATATAATGTGAAGTGAAACATATATAATTCATCCTTTTACAATTAATAAATGGATTGCCGTTAAATTTGTTAACCTCTTGATGCTCATACCACAAAAAAGAGTTTTATTTTAGATTGCATAGAGTCTTCAGTAGCATGTTTTAAGTATCAACTTTTGAGGGAATATTATTGTTAATACACTACCGTATTGCTAGATATGCATCCTATTTATGGCCTAAATTTCTTTACATGCACTATTGATATGCCCTTATGTTGCTGGATCAATGATCTTAAGATCCAAACCGTATCTTAGATTATAGAAGGGATCTTATTCTTCTACATTACTTTATTTCTTTATCTCCTTAAAATCTCTAATAATTTTTTTAAAATAAAACAAATCTAATAAATGCCATTACTAACACATTAATATTATTTTATACCAAAAAATAGATACATAGATATTATATATAAGATATTTCTTTACATTTTTCTATTTGGTTGTATTCAAATTCAACATATATATATATATATATATAGACACACACACACACACACACACACTAAAGCAAAGGATGCTGACATGGATAACCCCTTTGCATGCCTACATATGTTGGAAACTTTATTTCTTAAATTATATTTTTAATTAAGTTTCCTATTAAATCTTGTAATTCAAGAGACAACTAATCTTTGTGATACCTAAAATTTTTCCATCTCAATATTTCCTTAATCACTCTTATTACTAAACGTTTCACATCTCTTTATTTCTCTAGCCAATACATTACCAAAAAAATATCTTTCTAATTTAATTATCTTTTATGTCTAATTAATCTCATACCCATGTTTCCTAAAAGTAAATATTAATTCTCTTATATGTGTAATTAATCTCATATGTTACAAATTAGAGTTTCAAAAAAAAAAGGTTATCAATGGCAGTCCATGTTTCCTGCTATATATTAAGATAAAGATTAAAAACATCTCTACCCTCATCTTCATAAATATTACTTTCAACATTTTCTATTATTGATCCAAAAAAATATGTTTCATGTTCTTTTTGTTTTCTTTATTTCTCTAAAACGTCTCTCTCCTCCCCTAAAATCTCTCATCATTCATTTCTTCTTCTTTTTTATCTCTTACATCTTAATATGTCTTTAACTTTCTTTTTCAATCACGTTTCACACTTCATTTTTAATCTTAGTCTCTCTCTCTCATTTCATAATATTGAAGGTGTACAAGATGAAGCCTTAATGGCTTTTTTTGTTTACGGCATTCTAGCTAAGGCCTAGGA